>VWYK01100128.1:9284-19648 GCA_013399775.1 Semnornis frantzii
TTTTGTTTTTTTTAAACCTTTTAAAAAAATATTTATTTTAAAAATTTCTCCTCTTGACTTTTCCTCAATTGTCTTTGTCCTACATGTCAAACCAGTAGGGTGTTCCAGCTGATACCTCACTGCTCCTGAAGTGAGCAGATTTCCTCCCCAGCCCATGCTTTTATGCGTTATGATTCTCTTTTTAATAAACATCAGATNAGTGATTTCAGTTTTGCTGTTGTTGTTGGTTTTGGGTTACTTGTTTGCTTTTGTTTGGTTTTGTTTTGCACTTGAGGATTTCTTTTAAGGACCGCAAGTGATTCTTTGTACTTAGTTGTATCAAATTTCATCTTAGTGTTTTTTTTGAGCATTTCTTCAATGTGAGGCCGTCCTGAGTTCTGCTCAGCTGTTTAGGGTGCCTCGCACTCTGTACAGGTTGGCGTCTGCCATTTCAGTAAGCCTTCTTGCTGGATTTTGACTCTAGTTAGTATGAGAAGTGTTGAACAAATAATGTGTGTTTTTAAATAGCTCTGCACCTGTGCCATAGGAACTTGATCCAGAAAGGAGGTGCTTTTCTATGTTGCTCTGTCAAAAAGTATTTTGTAGTTGGGAGCTGTTTGATTTACTGCTTTCCTCCTGCCTGCAGAAGAGAGGGCAAGAAGGAAAATATGTTGATTGGTGGGATTAAATTTGGACAAGTCCGTCTTGGCAGCTAACAGTTTTCCACTGCCTGTTTACGAATTGTTTAGTAATTTGTTTCAAAGTATTTTTGGGTGTTGAAGGTGAGTTTGTGGCCATGTAGTTTACCAGTAGTGCTTTACTCCCTTCTGAAAAATGGACATTGTCAGCTTACTCCTGAGCTTTTGGAAAGAAAAAAGCCTTTCAAAAATTCTCCAGGGCATTTCCTCTTTTCTAAACAGCTGCCCCAGTTTGTTTCCCAAAGGCCATAGAATAAATTTCCTAATCTGTCAGAGGAGGAAGACCAGCTTCAGACAAAGACTGCAGACACACAAGTTCATTCTGTCATCCGAGAATACAGAGATTCAGCATTAGCATGCCTTACTTCTGATTGTCAGTCTTGTATTTGTCCAGCTGAAGTACCTGGAGAGAGTTCCTAAGAAGGAAAGCTTGACGGAGGTCTCTCTGTGTATCTTCAGCAGCTTCAACCTTCCGGTATCTGAAGAGGGCCTACAAGAAAGCTGGTGAGGGACTTCTCAGGGTGTCAGTTAGTGATAGGACTAGGGGGAATGAATCCAAGCTAGAGGAAGGGAGATTTAGATTAGACATTAGGAAGAAATTCTTCACTATAAGGGTGGTGTGACACTGGAACAGGTTGCCCGGGGAGGTGGTGGAAGTTTTTAAGGCCAGGATGGATGTGGCTCTGGGCAACTTGATCTGTTGGAAGGTATTCATGCCCATGGCAGGCGGGTTGGAATTAGATGATGCTTGAGGTCTCTTCCAACTGTGACAATTCAGTGATTCTGTAATTGACATTACAGATCCAAGTGACTGTCAGGCTCCACTGAAATTTGTGTGCAGAACAAGGTCTGTGAAACAGATGTCACTGGTTTGAAATTAGTTAATGCAAATACTTCAAATAATTACCTCCGTTTCTTTAAAAATGGGTAAGTATACTGCCATGGAATGTCACCTGGGCAGTCAACCTATTTCCAGCTTGATAATTTGTTCTGTGTGTTGCTTGCTTTGTGATGGGCTACAAATAATGAAATTTGGAGATGAACCTAACTGGTCACAGCCTTTGGGTTATCAATTTTCTTATTTGTCTTGCCTAGCAACTACCTAAAGCTTCCAAACATGTAGGTAAGCTCTATCTGTGAGTAGCTATCGAAGTACACGTATTCATATAACAGAGTGAGAATCTTTCTCTGCATGTGCACCAATGCTATAAAAAATTCATAATAAGCAACAAATGAATCAGAATTCTGACCAATAATTATTTTTACAAACCTTAATGTGAACATAAAGCTGTGCATCCTTTGTTCTCTGATTTTGATAAGGGATGCTGAAGGCTTGTGTGTGCTGAAGCGAACTGTGGGAGGAGAGTGGTCCAGTGCTGGGGACTGAGGGTGCTACTGGAGTGTGGCTAGGTCACTGAGGAATTTCTTAACGTGTCAGTGAGAGTGGTGTGAAATGTCAGGACCAAGAGGGGAAAGAGAGACTCACAGTGTTTTAAATGTAGCATTTTCTTTTTTGGAGGATAAGTCGAAGTAGGACAGAACCAAACTGTATCTGGGGGCAAGGCTTAATGAAGCTCCTGAAAGCAGGCTTCATCAGGAGGGGGCTACCTGTGAGTGCTGTGCTGCTGCCTCTGAAAGTGGAACAGTTGTCACTTTAAAGAACAGACTATGCAAAGAAAACATCAACATTTCTCATAGAATATTGATCCAGATCATCCAGTGAACTACAAAGCCTTGAAACTAGTAAAAGACTAAGGGAAGCAAAGAACAAACTTGATGGCTGTGTTGTTCCACCTGATGACCCTCCAAATGAGAGGAATTGAACTGGGCTGTGTGCTTGACCCATGAACCATCTGCATGGGCATGAGCGTGCCTGGTGTGTGCATCTGGTGGGGCTCTACCCAGGACTGGGGTGCTGCTGCCATGCTTGCCATGTGTGTCTGGGGGAGCTCCACACAGGACTTGGGGCTGTTGCCAGGCTTGGCATCAGCAGGCAGGCAGCATTGCCCTGCCTGCAGGTGGCTCACAGCTGAGGCCATGGGATTTGACTCTGGGGATGACTCCAGTATTAGCCCTATCCTATGGTCACAGTAACAGAGTGGGAAAAAATATATATGTTTTTTCCTTGAAAGTTAAGTACTCTTTTGCTGTGCAGAAAGGTTTTGCATGGTTACCGTTGGAAGGGACCTCAAGGATCATCGAATTCCATCCCCCTGCTTTGCACTAGATCAAGTTGCTCAGAGCCCCATCCACCCTGGCCTTAAAAACGTCCAGGATGGGGCTTTCACCACCTCCCTGGGCAACCTGTCTCACCACCCTCACGGTGAAGAACTTCTTCCTAACATCCAATCTGAATCTACCCACTTCTAATTTTGCTTCACCCCCCCTAGTCCTATCAGCACCTGACACATTAAAAGTTCCCCACCGGCTTTCTTGTAGGCCACCTTCAGACACTGGAAAGCCACAATAAGGTTTCCTTGGAGCCTTCTATTCTTCATTTTAAGTATAAACACTCTTAGCTTATTTACTGTAGTGTCACAGAATATTACAGAGTCACAGAACATTAGAGGTTGGAAGGGACTCCCCTGTCAGAGCAGGATCACCTAGAGTAGGTCACAAAGGAACATGTCCAGGCAGATTTTGAGCGTCTCCAGTGAAGGAGACTCCACAACCTCTCTGGGTAGCCTGTTCCAGTAGTCTGTCACCCTCACAGTGAAAAAGGTTTCCCTTGTATTTACACAGAACCTTCTATGCTCCAGCTTACACCCATTGTCCCTTGTGCTATCATTGGGCATCACCAAGAAGAGCCTGAGTCCATCCTCCCGACACCCACCCTTCACATATTCATAAACATTAATGAGGTCACCTCTCAGTCTTTTCTTCTCCAAGCTAAAGAGACACAGCTCCCTCAGCCTTTCCTCACAAGGGAAATGTCCTGCTCCATCATCTTTGTGTCTTCCCACTGCTATTCATAAAAATAAAACATCTCTGGCAAGGGAAGTCTTACAAGTTTCTCTTTTTTTACATGATGTAATTTTGGTATGGATTAGATGTTATTTTAGTTTATCTTTTTTTCAACTGCATCGAGGGTATTTGGTTTTAGGATGGTTAATGTTACTGTTACAGTGTGTGAGCCGTTCTTTAATGTTGTTTTGCATCCCAATTTCTTCATGCTGTAATTCCTCTAAGAATATTTTTTGATAAAAGGCTGAGGATTTCTTATATATTCATAAGGCTGCTCTTCGTACCATCCTGACACATTCTGTGTGATCAAAGGTACCTTTGTGAAGAGTGCTTTTATTCTGTTGACATATGTACAGAATCTGTGTGCTTAGGGTGTTGTTTGAAGAATATTGCTTGAAGCGTAACCGAGGTTGTGTGGTCTCATTTTCTGGAAGGGCGCTGGCTCCTCTCGGTGGTGATGAGTGGTATTGGGCTTTAGAGAAAGCCACGTAGAAAATTTCCATGTAAGGCAGGCTGCTAAGGAGAGATTGGCAGCTCTGATGTCTTCAGCTCTAAATGCTTTTCAGACTTTCAGACTTACCAGAGCAGAGGTAAGTGGCGGAATCATGTCTCTGGATCTGCTGGCAGCGCATCTTTTNCCAAGATAGTCAAAGGACAGAGCAGTTTCATAGGCAATAATAGGTTGCTCACTTTTTTATACAGATCCATCCAGAGCAGAACCACAGTTTCACAGTAAAAAAAAAAAAAAAAAAACTAAAAAAAAAGAAAAAGAAACAACCCGTATTGGTCTGAAATGCTAGGAAGTAGAGAGCTTGTAACCGAAGTTGATAAACTTCATGCTTTATTTAAAACCTTTTCTTTACAAGATATGAGATGATCAGAGGAGTCATAGAATGGTCTGGGTTGGAAGGGACCTCCCAATGCCATCTAGTCCAACCCCTGCTGCAGTCGGCAGGGAGATCCACAACTAGGACTGGTTGCCCAGAGCCCTGTTGAGCCTCACCTTGAATATCTCCAGGGAAGGGGCCCCAACCACCTCCCTGGGAAACCTGTTGCAGTGTTCCACCACCCTCATAGTAAAGAGCCTGTTCCTAACATCCAATCTAAATCTGCTCCTCTCTAGTTTGAAACCATTACCCCTTGTCCTGTCACCACAGGCCTTTGTAAACAATCTCTTTCCATTCTTCTTGTAGCTCCCTTCAGGTACAGGGAATCTGCTATTAGGTTTCCCCAGATCCTTCTCTTTTCCAGAGTGAAGCTCCCTCAGCCTGTCTTTGTAGCAGAGGTGCTCCAATCCCCTGATCATTTTTGTGGCCTTACTTTGGACCCACTCCATCACGTCCATGTCCTTCTTATATTGAGGGCTCCAAAGGCAGATGCAGCACTCCAGGTGAGGACTTACCAGAGCAGAGGTAAGTGGCAGAATCATGTCTCTGGATCTGCTGGCACCGCATCTTTTGATGCAGCCCAGAATGTGGTTGGCCTTCTGGGCTGCAAGTGCACACTGCTCATGTCCAGCTTCTTGTTCATCAGCACCCTTAGTGGTGTGGAATACTCAGGTCTGGTATAAAAATTATATGTAAGTCTGATATAAAAATTATATTTTCTTGTGTAGCAAGTTATAAAAATACAGGAAGATAATTCAGTTTCCAAATGGTTTGTGGTGAGGAATTGAATGCTGAATTAAATGACACAAGCTGATGTTTGGGTACGATGTGAGTCTGTGTGTGGTTTCTGCACTAAAAGTGCAAAAAGTAGTAGGTTTTGTGGCATTTATAGGCACAGTATGTGTATGTACGTGGAGACAGATATTAGCACAAATTACTTTTTCAATTAAAAAAGTTTAAAATGTCTTAAAAATCTGCTGGCCATAGCTGTACTGGTTATGTTTTGGCAATTTCCTGTATGTGCTGTGTAATAATCCCATGGCATCTCATCTCATACTGAGGATGCTTTAGTTTTCTGCTGTGGGAGAGAGTGTTGTTTCTTTGGAGTTTTCTGCTCCCTGATACATGTTTTACTCTGGGAGCTCATTAAGCTGGATACCAAAACCATGTGTGAAATCACAACTGTTTTTAACTCTGATGCCTTCAGGGACATTGTCTCCTTCAGTGGACTTACGTCATTCCCACATTCCCTTACAGTGCCTGGCAAAACAGGGTCATCAAATTAACTCCTCTGTGATCTTTCAGAATTCAGCTTCTCTGTATAGCAGAAATGGCAGCCTCCCTAACACCTCCTGCACCATAGCCCATTTGTGCTGTGTAGAACAGGAGTGCATGCTCAGCAAACTACTGCAGGGCTGGTTTTCACTCATCTCAGTTTAGGAATGAGTGTGGCAATGCTGTTTTCAAGACTGTGCTTTTTTTGGTATTTAAGGTTGAAAGTCCTCTTAAGTCACACCAGTTCTCAGCTGGAGGCTTTCTCTCTGCTTCATTTTTATGAGACACTCTACCTAAGAGGAACGACTGGTATCACATATCTGCTGTGTATCATTACCCAGGCAAGTAAGCCTTGTAAGAAGTCCACTGAGTTACAGAGCATTGTGTAACACAATTTAAAAGAACTCCAATTCCAAGTGATGAATTTGTTTAATCTTTAAAATCAGTCTTTGGTTTTGTTGGGTTTTTTTTGTTTGGTTTTTGTTTTGCTTTTCGTCTTTTTCATTTGAGAAGAAAGTAGTAGTACAGACTTCAGAAAAACCAAAAAGAAATTCCTATTGAAGGGCTTCTCTTCACTGCCAATAAAGAAAGTTACATTTTACCTTCTGGTAAATGATGCATGGGATTTGTCTTGAACTAAAAATAACAAGAAAACCTGGTAGCTCTTCTGTGTTGGTAAGCTTGACAAAGCAAATATTGGTGGAGGGGAAGAGTTTGCCTATTTAAAGTGACCTGAGAGTAAAAATAGGTAACATGACTTCAGTGCTAGGAAGCCTCTTGTATAGTTCTGTCAACATGAGTAACCTAAAAGTTTAGAAACTGGGTTTGGTTTTGTTTTTTTCCTTCTAGTGTTGAAAATGAATTCTTTATTGGTGAGCAATGCAAAAAGCTTCTGGGCTTGCCAGTAGGAATTGTTAGATTAAAAGGTTACTTCCAGAACACTTGTATCTCATCATCTGAGCACCAGGAGCAATTAAATCTTTACTACTGTGCTGGAGAGGCTTGCCTGGAATGGAAAAGATTAGATGTTTTTTCAAGATGTTGAAAGGATTGTGATTCTCAGAAAAGACCCATTTAAGAATAGTTTATGACTGTTGTAGTTATAAAACTCACTGCCCTAAAAGGAATGTGCTGTATGTTGGCAACCTGCCAAGCCAGGAAAAATGAAAATGCGGCTCAGCTCTATTTTAGTGCATCAGATCTGGGAGGAGCAGGCATGGATGGGGGGAAAATCCCAAGTGACCTATATTTACTGTCCTTTGGGAAGCGTTTGCATGTTGTAACTATTGGGAAGCAATCTACAAATGACAGATGTGTGAGTGCTTTGCAAGGCTCAGAGACTTGATGGTTTCTGCCCTTAGCCAAGGGTCCTCTTTTGTCCCACGCTTGGGGACTCCTTGCTTGTCTAGTCTGTTCTCCTTGGGATCTCTCCATTTTTTCTTGTCTCTTTGCAGTTTCACTTTGCTCATGTAATCCATTGCCTGCAAGGCTTGCAGTGTCTTGTCTCTGCTCTAATGAAGTCTTCTCCTGTTTTACAACCCTCCCAAAAGACCAAGCCAGAGTCCCTTGACCCTGGGGGTCCCTCTTAACTTTGGTATTACTTAAAGAAGAATTAATTAAGTCCCTACTCCCTTCGTATTCAGTGTAGCATGGATGTCTTCTTCATCCTCACTGTACGAGGCCATGTCCTTTGGCTGCTCAGAGGGTCTAGTATCACTGCCCTACTGTGTGCAAATGTTAAGTGGTAAAATGAGGAGAATTCAGACGTGCAGTTCTCTCATCCGTGGGAGCAGTTGCAGAACAGGGAGGCATTAATGCCCTTTCCCCCTTCTCGCTTTTCAAGAGTGTACAGCCTTCAAAAAACTCTTTGTTCTGATTATTCTCTCATGTCTCAGGCCTTTTTAATTTGGTCCCTGAACACACCTCTGGGCTTTAGTTACACCAGTAGGACAACCTCTTTGTTGCCAAACTGGTTTTTCACTAGCTGGATGGGGGGCAATACAATGGCCAGTTCAGCGTGTGAAAAGAGGTATTCCTGTAAGGCATCCTGTAAGCTTCTCATCTTTGGCAGCTGATACTAGAGGGATTATCTCCATTTGGTAATTAAATGAAAATTAAATGTAGTTCTTTGTTCTCTGCTCAGGTTTAGTGTTTTTCTAAGTATATATTTTTCTGTTTGAGATAATGATTCTAAATATAAATGCAGACTCACAGATATGTAGAGCCCTACCTCCTTACTTAACATACTTCTTTTCCTCAGCAGTTGAAGTCAGTGAAATTATCCTAAATTGTGTGCAGCTGTTTCAGAATCTGGTTTATTTTCCAAGATTTTAATGGTTACTTTATTATGGTTTCAAGTGGTTGGTTATTTTGATCGTTATAGCCTGGACAGGAACCTAAAATGTATTGTGGGAATCTTGTCTCTCTGAGAAGAAGTGGCAAAGTCTGGGTAATAAAGGACTTGAACTAAAGGCTGCACTCCTATAAAGATCTCTGATTCACTTCTGTGGGAAACTTGTACACAGCCCAAGGATGGAGTATGGAGCGTGGTTAGTCCTTAAGGCTTTGTTTGTCACTGTAACACAGAATGGGACTTGGCATGAGCAGGAATTGAATAGGCATTCCCGCTATGGGGAGAGCAGTGCTTCCATGCTGTCTGATTGTTCCTTGTCTTCTTTGCCTACTTTCTTCTACTTCTTTACCTCATTTTCACCTTTAGATTGTTCTTCTTCCTCCCTAGAAGAAGCTGCTACTGAAGCTTCTCGGCTACAATATGAAAACCACATTGATGAAACGACCGAGCTATGTTACCCTGTTTCAGAGGATAAAGAGGGCTGGCCTGTGGGCACTGTGAGGAAGCCATGGGACTGAGGAGGGCCTCCTGTGCCTGTTGAGCTTAGGCAGCTGCAACACATGCCATGCTGGTGTCTGGCATGTGCTCACCTCCATCCCTACTTGCTCTGCAAGAGTAGGGACAACCACTATAGTTTGCATTATTGCAGGATCACGGGATGTTAAGGAATTGGAAGAGACCTCTGGAGATCTTCAAGTCCAACCCCCCTGCCAGAGCAGGACCATAGAATCCACCACAAGTTGGACAGGAACACATCCAGATGTGTCTTGAAAGTCTCCAGAGAAGGAGACTCCACGACCTGTCTGGGGAGCCTTTTCCAGTGCTCTGTCATCCTTACAGTAAAAAAGTTCTTCCTCATGTAGAGATGGAACTTCCTGTGCTGTAGTTTCCATCCATTGCCCCTTGTTCTGTCACAGGGCACAAGTGAGCAGAGGCTGTCCCTTCCTTCCTGAGACCCAGACCTCATCTATTTCTATGTATTTATTATATTCCCTCTTAGTCCTCTCTGCTCCAGACATTGGCTGTATTCCTTACTTAAGCACTGTTTTGTTTCCTCCACAAATGATCATTCCTGTAAGGACAGGCTATTAAAACATCTGTAGCTGGATCTGGCAGTATCTTAAAGCATTTCTCAGCAGAAGAATGAGTGATATAGGTTACTGTTGTTGTTTTTCTTTCTTCTCACAGCTAAGGATTTAATTTCTTCCTGTAAAATATTCCAATTAGCCTCAAATCAGCACAGATACTATGAGGTATGGCAGTAATTACCTCTTTTATCAGGGCACTACATAAACTTCTACATAAAAGTAGACTGGATTGCCATTTAGTGTTCACATTCCAGCACAAGCAGTTACGAAGAACATGCTTTAATTGAAACTGTTAAAAGTGAAGTGGGAATTAAGATTTAGTGCTTATGATTTCTGTGCCTGTAACTGAGAATCTAGTATTGAGGCATAGGAAGTTCCATGTAAACATGAGAAAGAGTTTTGTTTTTTTTCACTGTGAGGGTGATGGAACACTGGAACAGGCTGCTCATGGGGAGGTTGTGGAGTCTCCCTTTTTGGAGATACTCAAGACCCTCCTGGATACGTTCCTGTGTGATCTGGTATAGGTGATCCTGCTCTGGGAGGGGGTTTGGACTGGATGATCTTTTGAGGTCCCTTCCAGCCCCTAACCTTCTGTGATTCTATATGAGAGGGCAGGGGAAGCATGTGTAGAAAAACATGCAAGTTAAATGCTGCAGTACTTTTGTAGACCTGTAAGGCTAACACAATGAGTTTCTTTTAGAATGTTTTCACCAAGCCTTCCAGAAGCTTAGATTTATAATTACCATCTTTTGCTGCATTTTGTTAGCTGTTAGTCGTGGAATTGATTGGGTTGGAAGGGTCCTTAAATATCATCTCATTCCAGCAGTCCTGTGTGAGCAGAGACCTCTTCCACTTGATCAGGTGCTCAAAGCCTCATCCAGCTGACCTTGAGCACTTTGAGGGACAGGACATTCACAGCTTCTCTGAGCAACCTGTTCTGAGATCTGTCTACCCTGGAAAAAATGTCTTCCCTGTGTCCAATCTGTATCTACTCTCTTCAGTTTAATGCTGTTACCCTTCATCCTATTACTACACTTCCTGATCGCTTCCCGTCCTTCTTGTAGGTACTGACAGGCCTCTATAGCTATTGAATGGCAACTATAAGGTCTCCTTGGAGCCT
>VWYK01100132.1:0-29280 GCA_013399775.1 Semnornis frantzii
AGGAGGGTTAACTCTTTACATGTAGGAAGAGAGAAGCCTGTAGGCAGTCAAATGCTTTGTGTCTTTTTTCTTCTTTATTTTGTGGTTAAAACGTAGCAGATCTCCAAGATACATGCTGTGTATTCATCCACTCATTCATTCATTTCTTCCAGGTCCTGTCTCCCACTGGAGCAGACATCAGTAAACTCCCAACTAACAGGGAAGTCCTCAGTAAGTGGCCACAGAGGTACACAGGGAAAGTCCCTTCCAATCATTTTACCCTCAATGATGACCAGGATTGCTTAGAGGCACTGCGATGGCTGCAGGAGAATGCTGTCAGCTCAGAAGGTAAGCATTTCCCCAACACACACAGAAATGGGCTGCAGCAAGAGCAGTGTGGGCAGCAGGGCGAGGGAGGGGATTCTGCTCCTTGGCTCTGCTCTCCTCAGACCCCACCTGGATGGAGTCCTGTGTGTAGTTCTGGAGCCCCCAGCACAGGAAGGACATGGAACTGTTGGAGCGGATCCAGAGGAGGCCACCAAGATGATCAGGGGGCTGCAGCAGCTCTGCTGTGAGGACAGGCTGAGAGAGTTGGGGCTCTGCAGCCTGGAGAAGAGAAGGCTTCCAGGAGGCCTTAGAGTAGCCTTCCAGTATCTGAAGGGGGCTCCAGGAAGGCTGGGGAGGGNGGAACTGGCTGATCCTTGAGGTCCCTTCCAACCTTACCATTCTATGATTCTATGATTCTAAATGTTTTCTAGGCTTATTGTTTCCTTAATTCTATGGGATAATTGATGGCTGATTAATTCTAACAAAGTCTTTCATCTGCTGTTCTTTGTTTTCCAGATTAATCTACAATTTGTTGTCATTTTTGATACCCAGTGTATTTAGCTGGGAAAGAGAGGCTTGAGAAAGATTAATCATCTGTAATTATTATATGAAACAAAATGAGTCCCTAATGCAAATCTGAAGTCATTAATTAGCCAATTAAATAATAATTTAATTAGTGAATGTGGGGTTTTTTTCTGTTGTGTAGAAAAATACCTAAGTTTGAGGTACAAGGAAAATGGGTCTGAATTTGGAAGTGGTTTCTTTCTCTTTCTGTCATCTTTGTAGTTGGTTGCATCAGCCATAGATACTCCACAGAACTGCAGGCTTGTGGTATTTTCTTTTTAACCCTTGCAGTCACACAGCTGTGTTTCCTCAGCATGTTCACCTGTGCATTGTTCATGTATTCATTAGTTCATTCTCTGAATGTCTAGTGCTGCTGCCAAGACCTGGAGTCACTCAGGCTTCCCAGTGAAGGTTTCAACTACAGAAAAAGAGACCAAACACTAAATGAATCCATGTAACATCTGTGTGCAGAGAAGTCTGTGTGCAGACTTCTTGTAAGGATAGCTCCTTATGACAAGTCCCTGTTGTCTGAGTGCAATGACAGGAGTTTGCTAAAGGTTCAGGCTGTCTGCCTCTTTCATGAAGAACCTAACAGAAATGGGTGGTTATTTGGTGTGGTGGTCTGCAGGGTTGTTGTGCTGCTTGGTGGACCTTCAGGCATTTCTCAAGGGAAGTTTCTTTATCATCCTCCAAGTCTTGCTGTGATGAGGACAGGAGACAAAAAACATGACAGTGTTTCCACTCACATTTTCCTCCAACAGCTTCCTGGCCTGGGGTATGTAAATCGGAGCCTCTTTAGCAGCCTCTGTCCTGGTTCCCAGCTGGCACCTGGCCCTGCTTGCACAGCTTTACCTGCTGTCCAGCTGATGGGCACAGCTGCATTGCACAGACAGATAAGGTGGTTAATTTTCCTTGTTGCTGCTACTTGTCTTCCATGTAAATTGGTGCAGTGCCCAGTCCTGGAATGTGCTCAGGTACACCTGTGCAGAAACGTGCCCTGCCAGCTAGCCACTGGCTAAGGCACCCAGGAGGATCACTTTCAGGCCAGCAGCAGGGCTACAGCACCTCATCTGCTTTGGGATGAATGCATCTCTATTAACACTACATTAAGATTGTATTATTCAGAGTTTCATTGTTGCTGCTGGCTGGTTGCAGTGTAAAGCTGAAGATTGTAGATGCTATACTGTCTTCAGGATAGCTCAGTTGCCAGCCCCCAAGGAGGGTCCAGAGGGACTCTTTGGAGATGTGGG
Source organism: Semnornis frantzii (assembly GCA_013399775.1). Classification (NCBI taxonomy): domain Eukaryota; kingdom Metazoa; phylum Chordata; class Aves; order Piciformes; family Ramphastidae; genus Semnornis; species Semnornis frantzii. Next base: position 2,121 of record VWYK01100132.1, read on the forward strand.
CTATAGGAGATGTGATACCTTCCCTATTTCTCCTCACCCTGCCTCTGGACCCAGTTCTCTTCTGTTGCATTTTCCACTTCATTTCCTCTGCTGCTGCCTCTGCAGATGCAAGCTAAAGAATTGCCAGCTGGGAAGGTTTTTCTCCACCTATCTCTGTTTCTGTTCTTCCTCATTCTACTTCTTTTTCCATCCATCCTCTCACATTCTTTCAGGCTTGATCACAACTGCATCCAAGGTCCCTGCTCCTTCTGAAAAATCAGTCAACTTCTGAGCCCCTCACCTGTTTTGGAGACAGGTTAAGAGGCACACAGAAGTGCAGAGGCAAGGCTCCTGGGGACTTCAGCAACTGATCTGGATGTCTGTCAGCTCTCTGCAGACCATGCTGCCACTCTACTAGGATGAGCAAAGTTTTATGTTTGTGTTGACCTTTCAGCTCTGAAATTCTCCAGATCCTAGGTTTGCCTTCCATAACCAGCAGCACTGCACATCATACTTCATCTCAGCAAAACTCTATTGGTTGTCAGATTCCTGCTAGCCTGCTTTAAACTGTTAGCATTCAAACTATTACAGGATTAGCTTCTGTTTAAAGGAAATGAAGGGGCTAGCAAAGCTGCTGTCTGCTGGTTGTTGTGGCTGCATGGAAACAGGCATTGCATCCTCCCACTCAGATACTTCTCAGCTTATTCTTGATCTTTTCCCCATACAACTTTCTTCTGCTCCTGCTCCTTTCCCTCAGCCATTTGCCAGGTTTATCAGACGTAGTCTGGAGCCTGCTGTGCTGAGTCCCAGTCTCCTGATCCACCACTGGATGAGCCCTTCCAGGGTCCCATGTAACCAGCCCAGGGGTGGGGACAGGGACCTGCTCCCACCAGCACCCAGCACAATGGATGTGTGGAGCTACCTGGCCCAGGGAGAAAAGCCCAGGATGAAGGAGAGCAAAGAGGCCTTTGAGACCACCTGTAGTTCTGGAGGGTTTTTAAAGGGAAGTGTTAATCACTGAGCTTCCCAATGTGAGACTTATTAGCCTAATTGGATGAAATCTTCCTTTGGTGGCACTGATTTTGAGAGTAGCACTTAATTAAGAGCTAAGGTAGGGTTTTTAATTGCTTCCCTTCCCTGTGAGCACTGGGTACTACTTCATGCTGGATGAAATCAGTGGATGCTTTTTGGGGGTGGTAAGCAGAGCAGGACCAGGCTGGCTGTGTAGGCTGGTGGGAGACATTGCATGCAGGCTGCAGTGAAAGCAGTGACTGTGCCACCAAGGATGGGCAGCAGCCTGGTCACTGCAGCCTTCCTCAGAATCATAGAATCATAGAATGGTAAGTTGGGAAGGGACCTCAAGGACCAGCCAGTTCCACCCCCCTGCCATAGGCAGGGACACCTCCTACTAGCACAGGTCACTCAAGGCCTCCTCCAACCTGGCCTTGAACACCTCCAGGGAGGGAGCAGCCACAACCTCCCTGGGCAACCTGTGCCAGTGTCTCACCACCCTCACTGCAAACAACTTCCTCCTAACATCCAGTCTAAATCTCCCCTCTGCCAGTTTAAACCCATTGCCCCTTGTCCTGTCATTGCAAGCCCTTGTCAATAGTCCCTCCCCAGCCTTCCTGTAGGCCCCCTTCAGATCCTGGAAGGCTACTCTAAGGTCTCCTGGAAACCTTCTGGAGATCACCTAATCCACTCGGATCTAGTTCCTCCTGGGGCTCCTCCTTGCCAAAGCTGATGGAGAAGCTTTGCCAGCACTCAGTAGCAAGAGCTGCTGGAGGAGCCTGTGGAGAAGCAGTGAGCCACTTCTGCTGCTAGCTCCTGCAGCGTGGTCCCTAAGCTGGGTGGTGCTGGTGGCTCCAGAAGTGCCTCCTGCTGCTGGGGGGCTGGGGAGTGGGGACCAGCCCCAGCGGCTGCGCTTCTCTGATGAAACCCAGCCGCCTAATGCATGTAACCTATTACAGCTCTAATTGTGACTAATTGAAATTCATCTCCTATTAGCTCTGCACTTTCCACGAAAATAAAAAGTAGGCTGGGGAGGAGAGTAAGGAACAAAACTGCTTTAATGGCCCAAAATGGAGCAATTATTTTTTCTCTTTACCTAAACATAGTTTACTGCCTTATTAAAAGCATGTTTGTAGGAATACTATCGCATTAAAATTCCAGTGCATGAATCACCAGCCTGAGCCACCGATGCTTCAGCTAACACTGGTTTTCTCCTCTTGCTTTTGCAAACTAGAGAGATGCAGGTCATGGTGGGGTCACTGAAATCTTGTGCTTCCACTTGTGGGAAATGAATGAGCCTGCTCTGCAGCAGGAGGCTGACATTCTAGTAATAAATGTTAGAACTACTGTAAGGCTCTTTATTTATGGCTGCTTTTTTCCCCGTGGAAGGTTATTATGTTTACTCACAGATAGATACATTTTCCTGTAGTTAAATAATAAAAGCGTCCTGAGGAACTGCTCTCTGTCCAGTGAACATCATTCCAGTCCATAATGAATATCTGTAGTTCCTAGACTACTAGCACAGTAATCTAAAAAGCCACTAATACTGTAATAAGCAGAAATCATAAACTGTTGATTTAGAGGGGGTCAGTAAAGGAGCACTGCTTTCCCTCATCTAATGCAGTTGTATTTAATATTACAGTACAAAACAAGAATGTTAATTTTCCTTCAGAGAGGCAGGGCTCGACTCTGATCTCCTGTATACCAAAATGCCAATGTATGGTGCAGTAACTGCAGTGTCCTCTGAAGAAAGTAGTGCTGCCAAAGGCTGAGTGTCACCCACCTGCCCAGATGTGCTTGCCTGAGAGTCAAAGTAAAGCTTGGCTAGGCCATGCCTTTCGTAGAATCACAGAATGCCTTGGGTTGGAAGGGACCTTGAAGATCACCTAATTCCAACTCCCCTGCCATGGACTGGGACACCTTCCACTAGCCCAGTTTGCTCAAGGTCTTATCCATCTTGGCCTTGAACACCTTCAGGGAAGGGGCATCCACAACCTCCCTGGGCAACCTGTGCCATTGTCTCCCCACCCTCACTGTAAAGAATTTCTTTCTAATATGCAGTCTAAATCTGCCCTCCTGAAGCTTCAACCCATTCCCTCTCATCCTGTCACTAGAAGGCCTTGTAAAAAGTCCCTTCCCAGCTTTCTCGTAGCCCCCTTCAGGTGCTATAAGGCTGCTATAAGGTCTCCCCAGAGCCTCCTCTTCTCCAGACTGAACAATCGCAATTCTTTCAGCCTGTCTTCATAGGAGAGCTGCTCCAGCCCTCTGATCATCTTTGTGGCCCTCCTCTGGACCAACTCAGCAAGTCTGCATCCCTCTTGTGTTGGGGATTCTGTAGCTGGACACAGTACTCCAAGTGAGGTCTCACTTTCTGAGCCTGTGTAATCATGGGGCAATTCTTTTCCCTGGCAGTTGTGAAGAGATGCATTTATTTGGCAGCCACAAGTAGCTGAGCTGATACAGACAGAAAATATTTTGTAGACAAAGAGGGATAATGGAACATCTGCTAAAATTCTGTCTCATTAATATTCCTAGGAGCTAGGGCCTGTGAATGTTGTGTTTGGTATTGCTCTGTGTCTCATGCAGTAAAACATGGTGAAATTAGTTTAGCCTATGAAATAATAAAATTTAGGTTGTAGGGGATGCTGTTGCTTGTAGTGAGACATAAATGCCAATGCCAAGACAAACGTGCAAGTTAGCTGCACAAGGCACTCTCCTACCTGCTCATTGTGCTTACCACAGAACCAGGTAGAACAAACACTGCCCAAGGTCAAGATACCAAGCTGGATGTGTTGGAAATGCAACTCTCTCTCCAAACCCTGATTGCAGTTACTGCTCCAGACCTTGTGGAGAGCCAGTGCCAGCTGCTGTTTATGTCTCCAGGCCCTTCACCAGCTTTGTTCCCACTCCAGCACCTCAAAGTCTTTCTTGCAGTGAGAGGCCCAAAACTGAACCCAGTGAAGAGCACTCACTCAGCTGGAAGGTGTGAGAGATGGGTTTGAATCAGAGCTCCCTTCCCTCGGAGGGTGGAAGCATGGGGCTGGTTTAAGCAGTGGTTTCTGCTTTGGTGGCAATGCCTTGCAAAAGGTGCAGCAGCATCCAAAGGCTGTTCTCATACCAGCTGCTCAGAAACACCTGCCTCAAGCCAACTGATTTCTAGGGAGCCTGCAGGGCTGGGGACTGGCTGTTGTGGTTGGGTTTGGGGTGTCCTCTGAGGTGCACTGGAGGGAGGCAGCTGTGTTCAAAGAGCAGTGCAGAGCAGCCAGCCACTGCCACCAGCACCTAGGCCGCCCATGCCCCTCCATGGGGCACTCATGAGCCATGCCAGTGGGGAGGATGCAGCAGGCTCAGGGGTAGGGCTGCAGGGGTGGCCCTGTTGTCTGGAAATTAGCCTTTGGTAGCAGCACAGGTGACCTCCCATACAGCACAACAGCTTGTGTTCCAGAATGGCCTTTCCATGTTTTGGGAGGGAGGGGATTGTTCTGCATGATGTATCTAATTTGCTCCTGTCTCTCCACACCCCCACTGTAAGTCCTTTGAATAAGCAAAATTGAGGAGGGAGGAGAGAACAAAATAAAAATGGGTTGGGGTTTTTCTTTTTTGTCCCTAGAGGATTTTCAATCAAAATAATTTCAAATTACGGGTTCAGAATGAATGTCATACTTCTGTTAAGTACTTGCCTACTTTATGGGATGTTATGTACAGATTCTTCTCTAAATTATCTTAGCTACTGTTGCTAGGTAACATTGTTTGCTTCATAGCATCAGAGAAATAAGAGGGTCAAAGAGAGCAATTTCGTGTTATTATCATCTGAGTTATACTAATAAGGTTTTCATTGTACATCTTAGAATTTTCTCCCCCCCTTCTCCCTTTTTTTTTTCCCCCTCTCCCTTAGGGAACATCATTGTCTACGGGAATACAATTGACATTTACACCACGGTAGAAACCCTCTTATCTCTCGGCATTAATGGTTCTCGCATACATCTGGTGCAGCCTCCACTTGGCTCCAGCCTTACTTGCCTTAACAACAGCGACATCGAAAGTGCCATTCAGGAGGCACTCTCAGAGGCTGGGGTGGCTGTGTATGGTGACAGCATCCTGGCAGAGTGGAGCCCAGGCGAGGACCCAGGCCTGATCACACAGGCTGCCTTCACCACCGCTGCCGAACCGTTCCAATTGCAGTGCTCGGTAAGTGTCTGCTCGCTTTGTACTTCCTTCCGCCTGCTTTTGGAGACAAAGACCATCAAATCTAGGTGCTCCCCTCGCTGGTTTGTCCCTTTTCTCATTGTCTCTTAAGAGGCTGAGCATCCACTTGTTAGTCTAAATGACTGGGGTTTTTAAATATCCAAATTAAAGCCCTGTTAATGCCCTGGTTGATTTGGATTAGAATGTATTTAAGTCACCTGACTCACAAATAGTTGTTCACTGCTGAGTAACAAATACTCTTAATTCACTTTCTAACTAATTCCAGAAATCCTTTTATTATTTAGATGTGTACAGTGACTCCTGTCTAGAGTTGTGTGATTTGATTAAGTCATAACAGAAGCCAAAAATGCTAGGATACAGAGGCCTACTGTGTAACTCAATCAAAATGTATTTCAAACAGATTTTTCTCCATCTCTTCCTTTTTCACAGATGTGTAGAATGGGTTGGGGTAGAAGGGACCTTGAAGATCATCTAGTTCCAACCCCCCTGCCATGGGCAGAGACACCTTCCGCTAGCCTAGGTTGCTGAAGGCAACCAACCTGGCCTTGAACACCTCCAGGGAGAGGACATCCTCAGCCTCCCCTTGGGCAACCTGTTCCAATGTCTCACCACAGTACAGATGTTTGTTTATCTGCAGTTATCAATATCAAAGTAAATCACAGGCACACTCACTGTGAGATCTGGGACAGGCTTTAGCCTTTCCTAACAGGCAGAATGGTTCTGATTTTCTTTGTTGTGAGTGAGCACTTCTGACAGAGACACTTCAACAAGATGCACCTGCAGGCAGCCATGTGGCCCCTTGGCACAGCCTGCTGTGCCTGCATGCCTCTTTGTGAAGCAAGTCTGGTGTGATTCTGGCGAGGAAGAGCTGTGCCTGCCCTGGAGATCTCCCCAGCAGTCAGTGGTCCCTGCTGGCTTCCCTGCACTGGAAAGCTCCAAGTCACTGCTTCTTCCCCCAACCTTTTTTAACACATGGATAGTTAAGCTGTTTCTGATGGAGGTGAAGACCTTGCATAGCTCTTTCATCTGCTAGCAGTCTGCTGACATTGGCCCCCATATCACTGGTGATGTTCCTTCCACCCTTTCCTCACACACAGCTCTTCAATTTCTCTCCTTCCCCGAAATATCTCTGGTTTTATCTTTCTTCCACAGAGATGTAAACGTGGTTCTTGTAACTTAATGTCAATTCACCATCTTCCTATCCGCCCCCCCCTTTTCAATGCCATCTTGCATGTCTGGCTTATGCTGCTCTTCCTTGTGGTTTGGTTCTCTTGCCATTCTGCACTCCATGTCCTGTGCCCACCCCTCCCCCAGCTCTGGCTTTCCCTCTTCATGTCTCTCTTACCCGACCTCTAAGATGAGAGATGTGCAATTACTTCTGATATCAGGAGCCTTATGTTCTCCAGCGCCAGTTCAGCTCCCTTGCAAGCTTCCTGTATCTACCCTTAGCTGCCTAGAAGATGAGCTAAGAGAAGGAGAGGGCTCTAGAGGATGGGCTCAGAGAAGGACAGGGCTCCTGAGAGCCGCCTTCACCAAGAAGGTAGCTGAGTTTGCAAGGGCTGTGCAGGAATCAGCACTGCAGCGGCTCTGGGCCTCTTGGGATTTGAGCCAATATCAGCTGTTGATTGGCAGCTCTTGGGGGCTTAATTTGTTGAGTCCTTCAGGATAAAAAAAAAAAGTACATGGAAGAAAATCTCCTCTTCCCCTAAAGCAGCAGCCTCCCTCCCTCCCCTCCTGGGCTGACAGATGGCTCCCAGCCTGGAGGTTGCAGCCATCCCCTCCCCTCTGGTGACACTGCCCTGCCTGTCAGCCAGCAGGATGTGGGGCTGTGCGGTCCCCTTGCCCTCACAGGCAGAGTTTCTCTAATTTTGGATCTGCAAGTTGGTTAAAATTACCTGAACTGGGCATACTTGATGACCTCTTTTATGTATGAACAAGTCAAAAGGCTCTGGCTCCTCTGCTGCTGCAGCTCCACAGTACCAGCATGGCTAAAATTTCCAGCTCGCTTTTCTTCTCTCAGAGAATCACAGAATTGTCAGGGTTGGAAGGGACCTCAAAGATCGTCCAGTTCCATCCTCCCTGCCATGGGCCCGGACACCTCACACTAGATCAGGTGTTCCTCCTTATGACTGCTCATCCAGTTGCTCCCGAGCATCTGAGGCTCTCCCTTAGTTCACAGGAAAGCTCTTTGGTGCTGTAATTGGGTAATACCTTTACCCAGGTCACAGTCGTGTCCTCCCTGAGGCTGACACAAAGGGCAGGACAAATTACTGCTGCTGGTGTGCCCTGACACAGTTATGTCTCCAGCTGTTCAAGATGAAGGCAGCAAGATAATCAGCACACACTCATCCGATAACTGCTCACTCTGGCCTCAGCCTGTACAGCAGACTTTCTTGTTGGTGAGCAGGAACATTCTCCTGGTCTAATAATTTTTAAAGCTGTGGGCACTGGTGAAGGGGGAAGCTCTTTGTCAAGGCTCTGGAGCATCACAAGGGCTTCAGGACGCAGCCTCACTTACCTGCTCCTCATTCCTGCTGATGCAGAACTGAGCCGCTGCCAGGTGACAGAGGTTTTACCTTCCCCAGCACCTCTCTCTCCGCTTCACTCGAGCAGGCACTTTTGTCCTTGGCCAGCACGTTTCTGCTTCCAGATGGGCTTTTGCCTCTTTCAAGTTACTTTTAGGCAATACAGAAACCCAGATAAAACGTGTCCCAAGGGAAATGTCAGCTGCGTGTGGCTCTAAATCAATTAGAAAGTTCCTCTGGGCTAATGACTGCTCGGAGCCCGTGCGGAGCGTGCAGACAAAGGGCGAGGGCTGTGCTGGGAGCCTGCTGCCGGCCTCCCGCGCTGCGCTGGATTTCAAAGCGGCTCTTGAGGCATCCGGCACGTTTCTCCTGACGTGCTGCCCGCACATCTGTTCCACGCGGGCCGCATCGGTGCCCGCTTCAGCACCACCTCCTTGCTAGGGCCTGTCCTGGCGGTGCTGCCTCGCCTCCTGTTTGGGGAGATGAGGTCTGCTCTGCTTCCTTGTGTCCCAGGAGAGGGACCGTGCAGGTGCCGCAAGAGGACAAAAGGGAATTATCTCTGGCTTTTTCTCTGGGAGACTTAGAGGAGGAATTTAAGGATTAGGAGTGATTCTGTTTCAATGCCCTTGAAATCTTCCTCTGAGGAAGATGAGCTCACGGCTTCAGTAGCTTCTTGTCCCGAGATAAATCCCTACCTCAGGGCCAGTTCTCTAAGGAGTAGCAATAAGGCAGCACAGGCAGTGTTTTCAAAGAATAGAAGTCACATCTGTCTTCAGATGTCCCACAAACAAAACCAGAGGGAGTAGGTATCTGCTGTGCTCATTACCAGGCTCAGTAACTGGCTACCAAGCATATCAGGTACTTCACTTAGAGGCACAGCCTCCTCTGGGCTGACCTGAGTGTTCCAGGTAGATCTGATGTCATCTTGACCTGTGCCCTATGCCCCAGCCGCTGTGGCTGCAGTAGTCCCCAACAGTCAGAAGGTCCAGGTAATTCTGTCTCCCAGAGCAAGTGTTAGCTAGATTTGGAATAGTCAGAGATGTGTTCCAGTCCTGACAAAGATTGGATGTGCTCACCAAAATCTACGTCACTATCAAGCAATGTAGGTGGCTTGGGGTTGGAATCGATGATCTCTGGAGGTGCCTCCCAAGCCCTAGCATTCTTGAAGTGTAATAAATCTGACTGCTTTCCTTTTCTTGTAAACAGCTGGGCCTTTTGTACCTCTCACAAACTTCGTGACCTCCACAACTTCTACTGGCTCAAATTCTGCTGCTGCAGTTTGAATGAAGATGGCATTTCCTCTGAACAGTTTTAATTTCCTCTCTTCCCATTTCATTGACCATCCCTGTGCTGGTAGCCATAGTAACAGAGTTTGTTAGTAAACAGGCACCACAGTTGGAAAAAATATTTTGTAATAAAGAGTTATCCTGCTAAAAGGCAGCGTACACTCTACTTTGTCATTGCTTAGCTTTTCAGATTGGCTTGAGCTCTTGAAAGGAGAAATCCAACTTGATGAAGGGTCCAAGTCTATTTCGTGCTCATCCTAACACAGAAAAATGCACAGCTACCTCTTCAGGCTATTAGATCTGTGTGGTTTAAAAGGTTTTAAAATAAACCCCATCGAATAACCAGAAGTATATGAGTCTAGCTTAGTGATTCTTCTCTCTACTGTCTTTGTTTTCATTTTAGTCACTGGATCAGAGGGATGTAGCTGCGTAGATGAAATCCTTCTTTGGTTCATGTTCCTGGGTTTTAAACTAGACAGCATTCAGCATGAATGAGAGCTTTGGTTTAGGAAATTAGCCACTAATAAGTAATAACCTACACTGATTTACGTCTTGTTTTTTTAGGCATTTTTTAGCTTTGCCTACAGGGCAGTGGATTATGAAACCTTTCAGGCAATTAACGAGGCTTGCCTGGTGTTTGACGGAAGGCTTGTGATCGACAGCGAGTTCCGCACGAACGATGCTGCCATCAGGGCTGCAGGGCCCTTAACGAAGTACTCCAGGAGATATTATGCAGAAGAATGGACACACAGCAACTTCAATTCAAAGGAGATTGGCTTCGAGCTCGCTACATCTATGCTGGATCTCTTTGATCCAACCCTTAAGCTGTTTTCTAAGCCACCAGAAGGCACAGAGAGACTCCTCCCTGTGTACAAAGGGTGTAAAGTTAAAGGTATGTCAGACCTTTTCTCTCATATTTTGTCTCATGCTTTCACACCCTCTTTGCTGTTCTCTTGAAAGGGTAGGTCCATTTTGCCCAAGGTTCACAGATTCACAGACTGCATCGTGTTGGAAGGAACCCTCAAAGGTTTTCTTGTCCAATCACTGTGCAGTCAGCAGGGACACCTCCAACTACGTCAGGCTGCCCAAGCCTGATCTTGAGATCTCCAGGGACAGGGCCTCAACCACATCCCTGGGCAACCTGTTCCTCTATTTCACCACTCTCATGGTAAAGAACTGCCTCCTGATGTCCAACCTAAATCTCCCCTGCTCCAGTTTCAAACCATTGCCCCTCATCCTATCACTACTAACCCTTCTAAGTAGTCCCTCCCCAGCCTTCCTGTAGGTCCTCTTCAGATATTAAAATGTAGCTATAAATCTTCCCAGAGCCTTTTCTTCTCCAGGCTGAATAGCCCCAATCCTTTCAGCCTGTCTTCATAGGAGAGCTCCTCCAGCCCTCTGAGCATCTCTGTGACCCTCCTCTGGACCAGCTCCAGCAGGTCCATGTCATTCTTGTGTTGGGGGTCCCATAGCTGGACACAGTACTCCAGGTAAAGTCTCACCAGAGCAGAGCGATGCTGCCTCATGGCTGGGAAGTCCTCGAAGCTCCTTGTGCAGAGGTTAGCTACCAGAAAAGCTTACCCTGTAGACTTTTGCTAGTAATGGGCCAAGCTGTGCTTTCTTTTCCATTGCAGTAAACATGGAGTGTTTCCTGTGAAACTCAGTGTCTTGATTCAGAGGTCAAGATGAATAAAACCATAACCATAATCAGAACTTCTCCATCTGTGACTACTGCACCAATATGTATAAAAGTACCTAAAAATGTGGAAGAACATGGAACCCACTCAAAGAAAATTTAGTTAACAACAACAGATTATAGGAGAAGGAGGGCAAACTAATTATTTTCTTCTTTGTGTGTGGTATAATAAATCTCCTGTTTTCATTTGTGGCAGGAGGTGTTCTTCCTGGAGGTTATAATTATTTGCATATTTCCAAACCAGAAATCCTCCTCCACTTGGACTTTGAACCTGGAATGTGTGATCATGTAAGTTCCATTATTTAAGCTTTCTTTGTGTTGTCCTCTATTTGGAAAGACATTATTTAGGCTAGCACAAGTACATGCATCTTAAAAACAGTACCTTGAGTAAGCATGGGTTTAATATCTATTTAGAGACCTTTCAGAGCTGGGACTTATCAATATGTTCTGGAATGGAACAAGCCACATCAAAAGAAATCTCTGTGATTATGGGAAAATGTTTAATGTGTTGTAGTGTAAATTCACTGCCATATTGTGATTGTGCAATACATGCAGGCAAGATGATCTGGTTTACTACTCTACTGCACTTCTTGATTCCTTTGCCATGAAATCAGCTGAAACCAAAGATGGCTTTTGTCAAGCCCTAATGCCCTGAACTCTTCATTACTGTTTGTAGCATTTTGGGTTCAAATAGCTTCCTGGTGGGGCACTAAGCTCAACTTCTTGACTCTCTTTTTCCAGAGCTCTCTACCTGGTTGGTGAGCATTTTGTCTCAGTAGAGGTTATCATGTTGGCTTTTCCTCAGGGCTCTCTTTCAGAATGGCTTTTGTTTTGCTTGATTCTGGAGAGAGAGAGAGAAGCTGTCAGAGTATGTTGCTTTGGCAGGTTGGAAGGTATTGGTGGCATTTACCATAAGGAAGAGTCAGCTAAGCCTGGCTGCATCATATACATTGGGCACAGCTAGTGAACAAGTGTGAGTTACATCATTAAATCAGCCTCTTAGATTTGCTTTTCCATACTGATGTTTGACTTTAAAAAACAAAGGGGAAAAAAACCCAAACACACAAACAAAAAAACAAAACCCCAAAATAACAACAATCCACAACCTGGAGAACCTGACTTGAAAAACAAGTGTGATGGTCATGTAGTACAAAGCCAGGGAGAGCCATCCACCTAGGCAAGCTCCTCTTCCATACAGGTGATAGCTTTTTCCTCTGGGATTTCTGCATCAAGCTCATTCTTGCAGTCGATGCAAAGTGGCTTTTAAAATTCTACATCATCATTGATTATAAAGCTCAGACACCAGTGGGCAATAGGAAAAGCAAAAACAGTTGGGGTTTTTATTTTTCAAAAAGGAATCCATGCTTTGGGGGGCAGGAATGAAAGCATGGCTCACCTTGTTTTCCAGCTTTGCAGATCCAGGATGAGCTGGCAAAGCAGTAGGTGCTGGGAAGCAGAAAGGACCATCAGAGAGAGAACAAAATGGTTTTCTCACTCCAGATTGCTAGAACAGGATAGGAATTCTTTTGCTGCAGCTTTGATTACCTGGTGTCTGAGAAGGGAACATCTTTAAAGCCACTCCAGAAACTTCCTGTAAATCCTAAAAGAGTTTCCTAAGAAAGAAGTAAGAGAAGCCAGTGAAATGTGTTAGCTGAGAGATGTGGAAGTAACAAAGGTTACTGTAGCCTAGCAACAGGTTTTAGAAATATAGAGAACTGGAGCATGAATACAGCTCTAAAAAATAGCTTCAGGCTATTTGAGCATCCCACTGCACTGTGAGGTTGGGAAGAGATTTTTGCATTTTCCTTTGAAGTGTTTGATTTAGCCAGCTGAAACTAAATGCTACAACATCAGATCCACATCCACATTCTTCTTCTTCTATTGATAGTTGTATCAGCCACACTTGGCAGCCCCAGCCCAAAGAGAGGCTCACTCACTCCTGTTACAAGTGTGTGTGGGTGAGGTGTATATGCCCACATGCATGTGAGAGGTCTAAGTATGTGTTGGTGTAGTTTTTAAAGCAAAGTCTAGAACAGAGCCTGAAGGAAATGTGCCAAGAGATCAAGCCCAGCCTCCTGCAGGTTTTGGAACTGAACAGGGCAGTCCTTTCCTTCTCAAAAGACTGTTCCAACACTTCACACTTCTGACTACTGAGAAGCTTCTGCACTGTAGTGGGTTTGAGAAGTTACCCCCCACAGAAAATTTACCAGACCAGCTCACAGATTGGAAGTAAGATAAACCTCTATTTTACAGCAAGCTAAATTAACAAGCATATCTAAAAATATATTTACAATTACAGACAATTGTTTACAACTTAGAGATAACACAAAGAATCCAATCCCCCACCCTGGACACAGAAAGCCCAGAAGAGGCCAACAACACCACCTTCTCTCTCCCAGATAGAAAAGCAGCAAGATCTCAGCTGTTTTCAGTTCAGCCAAGGTTGACATGCCATGCACAGAGGAACAGTGGAGGAGGGGGAAGGCAAAAGGCAAAGGGGACAGAGTGAGAAATTGTTTATATATTGGCTTTTTAAACCAATTAGCCAACCAGTGAATGGTAGAGACTTTAACATTATTTTCCTTTTATAACCAATTCCTTTCTCATTCACTCTATATTCAAAATAATGTCCAGAAAGTTCCTCTCTCTTGTTTGTAATTTAGAACCAAAATAGGGCATTAACTGTTAAAGTGCTACATGCACAAAGCCAAAAATGTTTCATTGATACATGAGAAATCTTGGAGCTGTAACAGGGAGGTGTGCTTGTAACTGGATGACAGGATGAGAGGGAATGGATTGAAGCTTGAGGAGGGCAGATTTACCCTTGATATCAGAAAGAAATTCTTTACAGTGAGGGTGGGGAGACACTGGAACAAGTTGCCTGGGAAGGTTATGGATGGCCCCTCCCTGGAGGTGTTTAAGGCCAGGCTGGATGAGGCTCTGGCCAGCCTGATCTAGTGTGAAGTGTCCATGCCCATGGCTGGGGGGTTGGAACTGGCTGATCCTTGTGCTCCCTTCAAACCCTGAACTGATTCTATGATTCTAAGATTTTATGATTCTATGATTCTGTGATTAGTGTGGCAGCACCTGCCCTCCACCCACCTTCACATAGCTTCTGCAGTGTGTCCCATGTTTGGGCTCTGCTCATACACTGTCTGAAGCTACACACAGAAAACCAGAGAGGCATGGTTATAAATCCAGAGGGGAGTGGCAGTGTATCAGTATGTTCTCTGCTTGTCAGGTTGGTGTCCCACAGTAACTGATGAAGTGCCTCATGTACACACTGATATGGACTGCATAATGAATCAGGATGAATGGAGTTCAGTGCATTTGCCTAAACAGAGGCATCTAGTGTTGTTTGGCATGCCCCAGGGCATCCCTCCTGACCGCCAGCTGCTGCTCCAGGAGGTCACAGGTCTCCCATGGATCCTGTGTCATAACTGCCAGTGCAGCTCAGATGGCCTTGATACCCTTCAGTGTCTGAAAGGACACTGGGGATCAGGGAACCAAAGCTCTTGTGCTGCTGTTAGTCAGGGTCTGAACGACACAGCAAATCTCTGTGTCCAAATCACAGAATCACAGGATGTCAGGGGCTGGAAGGGGCCTCCAAAGCGCATCCAGTCCAACCCCCCTGCCAGGGCAGCATCACCTACAGCAGATCACACAGGAATGTGTCTGGGTGGGTTTTGAATATCTCCAGAGAGGGAGACTCCACAACCTGCCTGGGCAGCCTGTGCCAGTGCTCTGTCACCCTCACAGGGGAAAAAAAATCCTCCTCATGTTTAAATAATGCCTCAACTTCCACCCATTGCTCCTTGTCCTGGCATCAGGCATCACCCAGCAGAGCCTGGCTCCATCTTCATATTGAAATGCCTTGTTGTGTAAAACCTGTTGCCAGGAATGAGTACTCTTGGTTAAAAATAAAAGGGCTGTGTGGTTTAAGAAAAGGTAAACTGCAGCTAGGGAAGCCTAAGCCTAGCCAGTGCTGTTTGTGGGCCAAGTCATCTCCACAGCTTTCCTTCAACTTTCTGCTGCAGGGGATGGAGATTGTAACGGGAGAGGCACGACTTGGGAATTACTTCAGGATGCACCTCAGCAAGGACAGCATGGTGGACAGCATCACCTGCTTTGCAAAGGAGCCCTTTCCTGTCTCCAACTACATTTGCTTGTATGGGCAGCACGAGCGTCTTCTCAATGACCTCTGCTACCGCTGGCGTGATGGGCAGATTGCAGATCTCTACAGGTAAGAGAACCATAGAAACACAGAGCCATAGAACTATAGATCCATAGACTCATAGATCCACAGAACCATAGAAACACAGGACCATAGAAACACAGAATCATAGAACCATAGAACCATAGATCCATAGAATCATAGATCCACAGAACCATAGAAACACAGGACCATAGAAACACAGAATCATAGAACCATAGAACCATAGATCCATAGAATCATAGATCCACAGAACCATAGAAACACAGGACCATAGAAACACAGAATCATAGAACCATAGAACCATAGATCCATAGAATCATAGATCCACAGAACCATAGAAACACAGGACCATAGAAACACAGAATCATAGAACCATAGAACCATAGATCCATAGAATCATAGATCCACAGAACCATAGAAACACAGGACCATAGAAACACAGAATCATAGAACCATAGAACCATAGATCCATAGAATCATAGATCCACAGAACCATAGAAACACAGGACCATAGAAACACAGAATCATAGAACCATAGAACCATAGATCCATAGAATCATAGATCCACAGAACCATAGAAACACAGGACCATAGAAACACAGAATCATAGAACCATAGAACCATAGATCCATAGAATCATAGATCCACAGAACCATAGAAACACAGGACCATAGAAACACAGAATCATAGAACCATAGAACCATAGAATCAGTCAGGGTTGGAAGGGACCACAAGGGTCATCTAGTTCCAACCCCCCTGCCTTGGAGCCACTTTTAAAAGTCAAGAACTTTTCTGCTTATCTGGTGATAAAACAAACCCCCAGACTTATTTTCTGGACTGTGTTCTCTGTACAAAGGACTTATTTTCACTTAATTGTATAACAGGGGGCTGTGTGAGGACCCTGCATGTTTGTTGGATGTTCTCCATCCAGGCTGCAGGACCTCTGCCACCACAGAATTTTGCAGCAGTGAAACAGATCTGATAGACTTTAAGGTGCTCCCTCCACCTGCTGTGCTGAAGCAAGGGCAAGGAGGTCCTGGGGACTGCATGTTCCAAGGCAAGGACTGAAGTTCTTTCAAGTAACAGGAGAGGCTAAAGAGCCTGGCTCTTTCTAGCCAAGATTTATGTGCCATCTGCCCTGAGAGATCTTTTCATTGCTTTTGGAAATGCTAACTTAATTAGGGAGGTTATTATGGAGAGAGAAGCATCTGAAAAAAATGAGATCTATCATATCATCAATCTTCTGCTACTTCTCCAGAACTTCATCTCTTAAAACTTTTTTGGCCTAAAAACTCAGACTTGTTTTATTCCCTGTGCCTTGCTGAAAACAAATGCTTTTGAGGGCAAGCTTCAGTTTAAAAAACCCAGCAAAATAAACCCCCAGCCTTTTCATTCACAAGGCAAAATTCTTTATTGATAAACAGGAGGCAAGGAAAAGCTTGCTGATAGAGCTTATTCTGATGTTAGATTTAAAAAAAAAAAAATCCTTCACAAGTGGTGAGTTGGGATCCTAAATAGCCACAGACAGAGAAGCTGCACATTACATCAGCTGCTCTGGAGACAGAAAGCCAAGCAGAGGAACAAATGGTAAATTTTTCAATCATAATACAAAGCTGATGGTTGGGGGCTTAAAAGCATCCAGGTCTGATTCTGTTCTAAATAGAAGTGACTTGAAGAAGGGCATAAAGGCTAGCAGCATTTTCAGATTAAGCAGTGTTCTTTGAAAAGTTTGCTGTAAAAGATGTGCTGTGGTCCAAAAGACACTTTGCATGATGACAGCAGCCTGCTGGTTCAAAAGATTCTGTAGGAATGAAGCACCTGGTACCTGGAAATGGTAAGTTAAGAGCCTCTTCATTCCTGTGCCTCTCTCTAGCTTTTGCAATGTCAAAAGTGTCACCAGAACATGGGTAAGGCATTGATTGTGTCCTGCTAAGGACACAGAAATGAGGATGTCTGCTGAAACAGGGGAGGGAGACCAGCCAAGCTCTTCCATTAGAGACAGAGAATTGTTTGCTGTGCCATGGTTTTATGTACAGTGGCATCAGCTGCTGGCTCAAAAGGGTGAACTCCCCTGCAAAGGACCAGGACTGAATGTGCAGATCTTACAGTTCCTCTGATGTGCTTTGCAGGCCTCTTCCTGCACTGCAGAATCTAGCTCCTCACTTTTTAACTCTCATCTTGTAGCCAGGATGAACACAGACTTCAGATGTGAGGTTTGAAAGTTTTGTGGACATAAAAGGGTTCTTCACAGATTTCACTTCAGGAGACCTCCTGTATGCCTCTGCTAAGGGGAGTGTGAAACTTGTGAATGATTGCTGCTACTGGGATTGATTTTGATTTATAGCAGATGTTGGGTTGGGTTGCAGGAGAGGAATGGCACCCTGCAAATGTAAAGTTCATGTAAACAGTGTATTGTCAATAGGTGTTAAGTAGAAACTGAAGGAGGATGACACAGTTGCACCAGTTCCAGGCTAAGATTGTTTTTCTTTCTGTGTCACAGCTGATCAGACAAGCTAATACATTTCGAGCAGTGGAAGAAACTCAATATTCAGGTTGGGGCAAACTATCATCAGTCTTTTTCATGGTTTTACAGTATTCAAACACAGCTGTGACTTGATCACCCTTGTTGTTTGCCCAGATGTGGTTACACTTGTCAGTTGTTATATGTACTAGCAAGATTCACACCAGTATCAACATCTGGAAGAATAAATCATCTTGGTTTGGGATTTCTGCCTACCACACAGGTGGCAGCACTTTCCTGACTGTGACACAACCAACATTTGTTCCCTTTCCTCTCTCTTGCTGCATGTTGGCCCAGGGACCTCTGTGCAGCTGCACTCACCTGCGCTCTGGCCAGCTACAGATGCAGATTTTGAAGAGGTGAGATGTTAACTTTCTGAAGAGAAGACTGAGAGGAGATTTAATAAGGGTTTATAAATATCTGAGGGCTGGATATCAGGAGAGGGAGGACAGGCTCTGCTCACTTGCTCCCTGGGATAGGACAAGGAGCAGTGGATGGAAGCTGCAGCATAGGAGGTTCCACCTCAACACAAGGGAGAACTTTAAGGGTCACAGAACACTGGCACAGGCTCCCCAGAGAGGTTGTGGAGGCTTTCAAGGCCTGTCTGGATGCATTCCTGTGTGACCTGAGCTAGATTGTATGGTCCTGCTCTGGCAGGGGGGTTGGACTTGATCTCTTTGGGTCCTTTCCAACCTCTGACATCCTGTGGGCCTGGGAACAGACAGCTTATTTCTCAAGGAGAGAAATTAAGAGCATGTTGGCTTCCCTTGCTCCCCTGATAGGATCCTCAAGCAATGCATAAGCTGGCTGGGGGGGGGATTACAAAGTGAAATCAAGTTGTAAACATCCACTGAGGATTTTAAAACCTGAGGAGAGCTGAAGCTCCTGGTGATGATCTGTTAATAGGATGAGTCAGCCAGCCAGCATGGTTAGAGTCAGAAGTGCAGCTTTATCTGATAGCAGCATGTACACTTGCTGGGGCAGCCAGCAGCTCCTGACCACTGCCTGCATCTGAACTGCTTTTTGCTCACCAGGACCCAAAGCTGTGCAGGGTCAGGGCCCTCTCACATTCACACACTCACAGGCACCACAACCTGTGTGTCTGGGTGGTCTGCCTAGAACCTGTCTGCCTGTGGCTGTTGTTTGGGATCTTTTGCCTCATTATTTTATCTCACCTCTCATTAGGTGGCTAAATTCCTGAATTACAGTTGCCAGGTTTTCCTCATCTGGTTCTTTTATTGCCTCCAGCCCTGTTTTTTCATCTTCTTTATCTCTTACCTTGAGATAGGTTTGTTCCTTCTCCTTGCCATTTGGCCATCTGAATGAGATCACATATGCTGCTCTGTAGCAATTAACATCTGCTGGTTTTCAGTCTGTGCTGACTGGTTTCTTGCAGTGCTTTCACACACACATGCACACACAGAGGCACATTTCCATTCACCTCAGCTTTGGTCTTCCTGTTACAAATGTCTGCACTCTGAGAAGGTTAGATGGGATTCTCTGGCAAGTTTAACAGGTGGGAAACAAAGGAGTGATCCACTGCAGGAAAGTAAAGCCCTTTGCAGTCAGGCAAGGCAAGAGTGAAGGGCAGAGGGAGGAGAGACAGTGAGGGAAAGGAGCAAACTGCCTCTAATCTCCACGTAACACTGCTAGCACAAAGCAGGCTGGCACAGGAAATTGCTCCTGTCAGGAGGAGGCAGAGCAAGGAAAAAGGCTGGCAATATAATGTAGTCTCCTATCATATCACATATACAATGGACATGCATCCACATCACCCAGTGCTGCATACAATGCACACAGATAGGGACAATACACAGCGCAGAAACCTGGCTGCGAGGACAGCAGCTCTGAGAGAAGTGTTGCAATGAAAAGTGAGATGAAGATTGTCTTGAGGCTTTTTCTGTGGACAGAAAGTGGTGTCTGATCTTCCTTTGGTGAGGACTGTGAAAATGCATTCGTGTTAAAAAGAGGGGAAACTCTTTTGGGTGGTGTTCAGGTGGTCTGTAATGATCTCACAGGACTGTGTGAATGCAAACCTGATGTCAGGAACTGAGTTTGTGTCTTGGCCTTTGAAAAACATCCTTTTCAACTAGTACATGTAACACACTGTTTCTAGCAAGATGTGAAGTGCCCTCAGAAAATGCAGACAGTGGAAATGTTGTGGGTTTTTAGTTAGGCTTCTGAACTTGCTGGTTTGCAACATTCATTCCCCTCCTCCCTTCTTTACGCCTCTGTTCTGTAGAGGGTCTTCCTATGCAGCAAGAAAAGTAACCACCTTTTAATTTTTGCTCTGCATTTAGATTTCCCAGCATGGCATCTAGTTCCAGGAATGGCCACAGTAGAACAGCTGTCACCTGGGAGCTAATTTATTTCTGTGTAGCATGCAAATTATCTTTTAAATAATTAGAGACTGCACCTAACAATGAATTTCCTCACTGATTTGCGTTTGGTATACAGGCTGAAAGTTAACCCCATGGTACCAGACTTCCTGATCATAGCATTATGGGGCCACTTCCAAATTAGCATGAACAACCAAGCCCTCAAGATTCAGCTGACTGCATGGAGTAACCTTTTCCAGTTGTGTATGTGAAACCACAGGTAGTAGCAGTAATGAGATAACAACCTCATTGCTCTCTACAGCTACCTGAAAAGAGGTTGCAGTGTGTGTGTGTGTGTGTGTCTTGTCCCTAGTATCAGGTGATAGGATGAGAGGAAATCATAGAATGGTAAGGTTGGAAAGGACCTCAAAGATCATCTAGTTCCAAGCCCCTGCCATAGGCAGGGACACCTCCCACTAGCACAGGTCACTCAAGGCCTCCTCCAACCTGGCCTTGAACACCTCCAGGGAGGGAGCAGCCACAACCCCCCTGGGCAAAATGTCCTGAAATTGTGCCAGGGAAGGTTTAGGTTGGAGATTAGGAAAATTTATTTCCTGCAGGAGTGGTTAGGCATTGGAACAGGCTGCCCAGGGAGCTCATGGAGTCACTGTCCTGGAGGCATTCAAGAAACATGTGGACATGGTTTAATGGCCATGGTGGTGGTAGGTCAACAGTTGGACTTAATTATCTTAGAGGTCTTTTCAACTGAAATGATTCTGTGGCTCTAAAGAACATGTCCTTGATCTCAGTATAAGTCCAATATCATTATTTAATGATACTGACCCACAAGCAAATGAAAGACTGAAATCACTTCTCCCTTGCCCTGCAGTCCATGCCCTCTGCAGAAGACACTGAGCAGGACTGGGGGCATGCATCTCCCAAACCCCAGTGCAAGTTAGAGAGGCCATCCAGAGGCTGGTGTCTCAGCCTAGTCCTGTCCCAGGGAAGGAAGTCCTTCAGTCCCTGGATCTGCAGGACCTCCCATCACACTGGCACTGACTATCCAGACTGCTGCCCTTTCAAGTTCATACATTTATCAGCCTAGCAAGCAGTACACAAAAAAAGCCAGCATAAAAATCATGAGATTGTGTTGTTACTTGGCTACAAACTGCACACTTGCACTTGAGTGTAAGCTGTTAGTGAGCTAACTCCTCCTCCTCCATACTACAGTGTTGTCACAACTCACCAAAAGCTCTCAAGTGCTTGTGGATTACATTTTTATCAGGGAAGCAATCCTTTTAGCTCCCAAACCAGCCAAAACTGCATCTGGTGGAACTACAGAGCTTTAAAGTTTCTTTTCCTTTCTCCTTTAGCAAGCTATGGACTTGTTTTAAAGGAGGTTTTGGTGCAACTCAGAAATATTGGTGCAAAATAAATGCTCCTCAGAATCCCCAGCTGCCTTAGCTGTGATCCCAGTGATGCAGCTATGAATGGGGTAACCACAGAGATTTGTCTTTTCCAAAATATTTTGTTTCCAAAACTATTTCAGCTTCTGCAGCCACATTAGAGCCTGATTCTCCTAGGTGTTAGGTACTCCAGCTTAATTCAGAGTAGCTCTGAGTGGGCTCAGTTTGGTACTTAGCTAAACATGGCTTTAAGAGCTAAATGTTTTCATTTCTACCTATGCAAACAACAGCTGAGAAAACAGGCTGGGAGGCCAGAAGATGACCACATCCAGCCAGACAGCTGTCTCTTCTGACTGCACCACAGTGGGATGCACTTCATCCTTCTGACTGTTTTATAGGATGCCAAGGTCTAGTGGGCAAGCTGTCAGGACCTTGAACAGGCAGTATTTACTGACAGAGCAAAGCCTCATCCTGGCTTGTCACTGTGCTGCAAGGAAAAGGCACCATTGCCATCAGTGAGGTCACCTTTCCACTTCATCTTGGCCTTTGGACATTAAGTTCCTGAGCAGGAGAGGTCTTGCCATGCAGCTGTCCCATGCCAGGGCAGGCAAAACCACAGGGACCAAAGACACAGTGTTCTAAGAAGCTGAGGATTTTGTATACAAGCCTTTAATGTCACCTGGAAATGGAAGAGCATTACCCCCTAGGCTTGGAGTCTGCTTCAGGTAGGAGTTTCTGCAGATTCTACTCATTTCCATAAGGCTGCATCTCAGAAAGGCTCAGCTGGAATTTGAGCACCCAAAAGTGAGGCTCTTTCCAACAGGGAAGACTTCTCTTGAAGAAAAGAGAAAACAAATTCCAGTAGGGTTCATATGAAGTGTCCCACATACCACACTCCTTCCCACCCCTTGGAGGTCTCTGGTGCTCACATGAAAGCCTTTACATTCTTTCCATTGCTGTAGCAGCAGTTAAGAGAGAATAGAGCTTCAAAATATTCCTTCTTTTCTTTTTTACCCTTGTGGGCTTGCTACAGGCCATCAGTGCTCTGCACTGCTTCACAAAGGAGGAATGCAGCCAGCCAGTTCTACCTTTTTGTACTCTCCCGAGGTGAAGGCATCCATAAGGCAGTTGCCAAGCTATGGAACGTGGCCACAGAGCAGTGGAATCTCCCTCTGCTGCATCCTAAGTACAAAATGGATAATTAGAGGGGCCTCCTGATACTTGGCAACCAAATGGATGCTCACTGGCATCATGCCTTCATATGAGATAGAAATGCTTCATGTAGGCTTCATTTGGCATTAATGAAAACCAAATCTACCAACACAATGCATAAAAACCTGACCCACTAGATTAAAAGCCACTTAACTAGCTTGTTTATCAAATTAAGTGTGAGTGGGGCTTTTTTTCACCTGGGATGTTGCAATACTCTCTTGATGAACTTGTGTTCAGCCATGACCTACAGAAGGTGCTGGTTGCATGGCATGAACATGGCAGCAGTTCTGATGGTGAGGCAAGGGAGCATCACTGCTGCATGACAGTGAGAGCAGCAAAAGCAGCATCACTGGAGGAGGCAGAGGCACAAATTTGGGCTGACAGCAGTGAAGTGTCCTTCATCAGTGGGTGCAGCTTTCTAAAAGGCATCCTCTGAAATATGGTGTGGCTGAGCCATTCCCTTCTCCTGTTTCTTCTTGTACCTACTCAGCAAGGCTATTCTCTGTAGTAAGGTGATGTGTGTTAAGCATTTCTGGTACTTAGCAATGTGTAAAGTGTACTGCTAGGCTAACACAGGGTGTAGCAAAGTGTTCTGAGTAACCTAACACAGTCCTAAGTGCTCTGTTTATGTTGTGTTTATATTTAGTCCTTACCCAAAATGTGTTTTGATTTGTCTGCACTTACCATGGGAGCCACCTTGGTGCACTCAGGCTGGACATTCAGAGATCCAGCTGTAGGCCAGGAGCCAGGAGCTGAGAGCTGTTCTAGGGTCACTCCTGTGAAGGAGTTTGAGAAAGCAGCAATTTACAGGATGATTAGCAGAGAAACCTTGCAGGCTTGCTCACCCAAGCCATGCTCAAGAAGATTCTGTTCCTGTTCAGGCTGTGACACTGTGTAAAATACCTTTTCATTTGGCAAGTAGGAGTTGGAAGGGTGGGTTGTGACCCTGGCAATACCTGTGCACAGGACAGTGAGTGCAGGGGATTTTGCTGAAATGCACTGACAAAGGCTTTGTTTTCCCTGAGTACCAGAACAGCAGATAGGATTCAGCTGGAGGGAATCACAGAATCATAGAATGGTAAGGTTGGAAGGGCCCTCAAGGATCATCCAGTTCCAACCCCCTGCCATAGGCAGGGACCCCTCCCACTAGAACAGGTCACTCAAGGCCTCCTCCAAGCTGGCCTTGAACCCCTCCAGGGAGGGAGCAGCCACAACCTCCCTGGGCAACCTGTGCCAGTGCCTCACCACCCTCACTGCAAACAACTTCCTCCTAACATCCACTTTCAATCTCCCCTCTGCCAGTTCAAACCCATTGCCCCATTCTGCTGTCCTTAGCATAAGAAGGACATGGAGCTGCTGGAGCAGGTCCAGAGGAAGCCACAAAGATGATCAGGGGGCTGGAGAACCTCTCCTATAGGGACAGGCTGAGAGAGTTGGAGCTGTTCAGCCTGGAAAAGAGAAGGCTCCGGTACCGGTAGAGTGCCTACAAGAAAGCTGGAAAGGGACTTTTACAAGAGCTTGTACTGACAGGATGAGAGGGAATGGATTGAAGGAGGGCAGATTTAGACTGGAGAGTAGAAAGAAATTCTTGACAGTGAGGGTGGTGACACACTGGAACAGGTTGCCCAGAGAGATCATGGATGTCCCCTCCCTGGAGCTGTTGAAGGCCAGGTTGGATGAGACCTTGAGCAACCTGGGCCTAGTGGAAGGTGTCCCTCCCCATGGCAGGGAGGCTGGAGCTAGATGATCTGTAAGGTCCATTCCATCCAAACCATTCTATGAATCTATGATTCATGCTAACATTACAATTTTTTAGCTGTGGAAGCTAAATGTTCAAAAATACATTGAGCATCACAACCAACATTTACTTATTTTAAAGTGACCATTCAGAGCTCTTCCAGCCAAGTTCAGTTGTGCAGGAGAAGTTCACATCTCAGTACTGGTTGCACTAACCTAAAAGCAATGTGTTAAGCAGTGTCATTTAATAAGAATCTAAGCAGAAGCACCACACTGGACTGTTTATTGATGCAACTCTAACAAACCACAGAATCATAGAATTGTTTTGGTTGGAAAAGACCTCTAAGATCATGGAGTCAAACCACTGACCTAACACCACCATGGTGGAAAGAAGGCCAAGAAAGAAGAGAAAAGGACATTTGATGTTTTCAGTATTATTTTTTAAAGGACTAGATGAAGTGATAAATTTATTACTTATGGTCTGAATAATCAGAGAGTATTGACTATGAGATGCATGCCACACAGGAAAGCTGTTTTTAACCCAGCCTTTCAGAGTGATTGTTTGTTAAGAGAACTACTTGAAGGCACTGCTGTCTGGAATTTGCTGGGTCCCACACCATTAGCACACCATGAGTAGATCTAAGGCATTCCACCTTAGGGTTTTGTTCATCATGCAGACAGTGAGACTTATTTTCTGCAGGGATGAAAAAGACCAGAAAAGAAATGTGGCAGGTAGTGAGCATGGCTGAGAGGGACTAATGCTACTCAGTACACTTTACAGCCTAATTAGGGGGAAAATTTTGTGCTTTTTATAAAGAGAGGGACAGGATAAAGAGAGAGGAGCACACGAAGGGTTATCAAAGCACTAACAGCTTTCTTGTTACCAGAATTAAATGCTAACCCCAGGGTGCACTGGTTAAAGCTGTACTTACACAGCAAATCAATACAAAAGGTAGAGGCCTTTAGGTGGCATTAGATTTCTATATATTAATGTAGTTTTTTCAGGGGCAGCCAACTTAGTGATGAAGATCTACATTATAAGAACCATCCCCCCTCATCCAAACTAGTGAGTAAAGGCTACTCAGCTGAATCTTCCCACATCTATTTGCAGTCAAATGTTGCTGATATATATTAATGATCATGCAAACCATTATGAATGGTTGAAGCCTGAATTTCTAAACAAGGGACTGCAGAAAAGCCATCACATCACTGCACACAGCTTGCTCCTTGATTTCGTGGAAGGACATTGAACTGTTGGAGCAGATCCAGAGGAGGGCCACCAAGATGCTGAGAGGGCTGCAGCAGCTCTGCTGTGAGGACAGGCTGAGAGAGTTGGAGCTCTACAGCCTGGAGAAGAGAAGGCTTCCAGGAGGCCTTAGAGTAGCCTTCCAGAAAGGGGCCTAACAGAAAGGCTGGAGAGGAACTATTGACAAGGGCTTGCAATGACAGGACAAGGGGCAATGGGTATAAACTGGCAGAGGGGAGATTTAGACTGGATGTTAGGAGAAAGTTGTTTGCAGTGAGGGTGGTGAGACACTGGCACAGGTTGCCCAGGGAGGTTGTGGCTGCTCCCTCCCTGGAGGTGTTCAAGGCCAGGTTGGAGGAGGCCTTGAGTGGCCTGTGCTAGTGGGAGGTGTCCCTGCCTATGGCAGGGGGTTGGAACTGGCTGATCCTTGAGGTCCCTTCCAACCTTACCATTCTATGATTCTATCATTTGAGCAACAGTTTTGAAAGACTAAAAAGCAAGACTAGTTTGAGTAAAACCCCATAAAGCACCACCTGAAAGCACTGTCCTTAATCACAAAGAGCATAAAACTTTCCCTGGCTTGCAGTTGCTTATAATCATGGAATGGTTTAGGTTGGAAGGGACCTCAAAGATCATCTAGTTCCAACTTACAACTGCTCACAATCCACTGACAAATGCTGAACAGCCCAGCACACGTTGAGCTAAGAGCATGGTTACAGCAAGAAAGCTGTTTAACTCCTCTCCCTACTCACTGAAGCCCTGTCTGTCCATGCATGTTAGTGACTCCTGGGAAATTCATTAACCTCAGACTCTGTTACTGCTCTGACCCAGTAATTAGTGACATCAGTAGTCCTGTGGGCAATGAATCTGCAATTTACTTTCTTGGGCAGATGTACAAAATAAAGGCAGTGCTCACAGATTTACAGGTTGACATTTCTTTTGCATTCAGTAAATCAGAGAAAGGAAGCCTCTGGGGTATTTTTTTTGCTTTTTATTAACCACTTTAAAGAGAACTATAACCAAACCCACAGTGTCTTATCTTTGGAAGACAACCAATTTCAGACCTGTAGTTTACAACCCCCTTTTTCTCTGTAGCTGCAAATGCAAAGCATACAGCAGTGCAACTCATCTTGCAGCTCTCAAGAAACAAGGCCACTGACTCCAAGGCTCATGGAGGACCCCTCTAGGCTAAATCCAAAACCTCACTGGGACTGCTCCCAGGACCAGCTGCCTGCAGGGGGATGTTGGCCAGGATACACAATGTACTGCCTGCCAGCATCTTCAGTGTGCAACTGCTGGTTATCCATCATGCCTGATAAGCCATTTCTGTTCTCTGCATTTTTAGTATCCTGGAAATATGACATTAAAGTGCTGTTACCTGGAGACACCAGCAGAAAGCAGACCTCACTTCACTCACTGCTGTCCTTCCTGCTCTAGGGATCCTCAAGAGATGTTCCCCATTGTTTAGCACTGGAATTTTGTAAAGTTTAGGTTCTTTACTAGATAGCAGCAGTGCTTGTGTGGCTGATTCTGACTGAACTTCTCTTTAAAATGGCTATAAAAACATTGCTGCCTGCCCTTTGGATGAGGCAAGTATGCCTGAGCCCCCAGATAATGTTTATTCCATGTTTTCACTTGGAACTATTTCACATGTGATGTTAAGCATGAAAAACAACTAAATTACACAGAATCATAGAATCATAGAATGGGAAGGTTGGAAGGGACCTCAAGGATCATCCAGTTCCAACCCCCTGCCATAGGCAGGGACACCTCCCACTAGCACAGGTCACTCAAGGCCTCC
>VWYK01100132.1:40894-67677 GCA_013399775.1 Semnornis frantzii
CCCGAGCCCGCCGCCGAGGAGCCGCCCGCGCCGCCCCCGGCCGAGTGCCGCTTGTGCCCGGTCTGCGGGGAGACCTTCCCTAGCAAGAGCAGCCAGGAGCGGCACCTCCGCCTCCTGCACGCCGCCCAGGTCTTCCCCTGCAAGTACTGCCCGGCCACCTTTTACAGCTCGCCCGGCCTCACCCGGCACATCAACAAGTGCCACCCCTCCGAGAACAGGCAGGTCATCCTGCTCCAGGTGCCGCTGCGTCCCGCCTGCTAGAGCCGCCCGTGCCTTCCCGGGACCGGGGCCGCTCCCGGGGCCGCCGCCGAGCCCGTCCCGCAGGCTGCGCTTCGGACTCGCCACACGATTAGCTTTAATACGGCTTGTGAACTGCTGGAATCTGGCTTTACATTTACCTTTCCGGGGTCTTTTTTGTTTGTTTTTGTTGTCGTTGTTGGCTTCTCTTGTTTTGTTTGTTTGGTTTGGTTTTTTTTTTGTTTCGTTTTGTCCGTTCGTTTCGGTTTTTCTAATTGTGAACAGATCAAACCGCTTGAGGAGAAACGAGACTTTCCTTTAGTATAGCCACAAATGCCTTGACTCTGCTGTTGATGGTCTCCAGAAAATGCTGTAGAAACTGCCTTAACCGTGACATGCCAACTCTGTTTCTGTTTTGGTTTGCCCTTTCTGAGGTAGCTCATGAGTTGACTATCTGTATATGTTGGTTTGAGTAATTATGTTATTTATTCGTTATTTATTTATATTAATTATGAAGATTGATATTATTTGATTGCAGATACTCTAAAGTGCTTCTTTTTGTTTGTTTTTTTTTTTCCTCTCTTTTTTTTGTTTGGTCTCCCCTGCCTGCCATTTCACTGTGCATTTTAGAAGATCTTTTTTTCTCAAGGGATCTGCTAAAAAAAGGTTTTAACTTTTATACCTAGAATAACTCACAGTCTTAACCATTTTATCCTGTGCAGCTGACAGCTCTTACTTTTAGATGCAATCTCTTTTTCTACACACATTATTTTCTTAACTGTTAGCTATTTATAGAGTGCTTCGATAGAACTGTTTCAACTGTATAATTATTTACTATTCAAATAAAATATTTTCAAATTCACATGTGCCCCTGCTGCCTCCTGCTTATCCCTGCTGGCTGGTCCCAGGAGGCTGCTCTGGGAGGAACTGGGGCTAGACTCTGGTCTTCAGCTGGCAGGATTCCCTGCTAGGCACCAGCCTGCTCCGCACCTTTTGATGAGATTAATTAAAAAGGAATTAAAGGCAGGAGAATGAAGAGCAGGGTGGGAGGTGTGTCCAGGGCAGGGGGGGAAGGTTGTGGTGATGCTGCAGGCATCAGCTACAGGCTCCCTTCCTGGGGACTGCACAGGCAGTCCTTGTGCTCGGCTGCTGGGAAGAGCCAGGGAAGAGCTTCTCTGGAAGGTGGTACAAGAAAACCCTGATGAGAGGGAACATCTTTGAAGGAAAAGTGGAAAATGGGAATCCCTGCCTGTGAGAGGACTTGCTGTCTGCATGGGTGGCTTCTCCTGGTGCTTGGCTCGCTGAGGTGCGGGGTTAAGGGGCTCTGTGGGGAAGCTGCACCCAGCTCTCACTGTGAGATGTGGAGGTGGATGCAAGGAAGGCCAAGCCTTAGTGTGATTCACAGGGCCTGGTCCTTCTCTGTTCTGTAGAGGGATTTCTGCATCATCCTCATCATAACCATGGGGTTCTGGCAAGCCAGGTGTGCCAGGACTCCTCCTGGAAGTGTGTGGGATTACATGGGACTGGGCAAAAAGTAGTTTCTTTTTAGCAAAAAGCAGCATAAGAGAGAGAGGATGTAAGGGGTCAGTGAAACCCCTCTCTCAGGCGTTGCAATAATGATCTCTCCCTTTGCCAGCAGGAGAAGCCACCTCATGGCACGCAGAGCTGCTTGGCAACCCCAGACACAAGCACCTGCTCACGTACTTGTGTGCTAAGGGCCAAAGCTGGGCTAAGAGGTCTCAGCTTGGGCGTTTGTCTTCAGGACCATAATGGCTTTGAGGCTTTTGCTCACGGGAAGAAGGCTTCCAACCTTTTCTCACCATGTTCACTCACCCAGAGGCTCTGCTCTGAGGTGCTGCTGCTTTGCTGTGGCAGGTCACCTTCTGGAGCTTGCTGTAGAGAAGCTCCCCAGGAACCTGAGTATTTTTTCATAGATCAAAGCCTCCAGACAGAAAATCTTTCTGTAGAAAGATTTTTGTTGTTTTTTTGTTTTGCTTTTTCCTCTGTGTTCAGTCAGGCTAAAAAGCACCAGAGCTGGTGTGTACCTCCTGCCTTGATTTATAGGAAACCAGCTTGGTTATTGTGGAACTGCCTTCAGGTCTAGGTGAAGCTGTGATTTTAGCTGTAAACTGATACCCTTGGAACATGGCCTCCACACCCTGAGAGATGCAGGCAGCAGGACATGCTTGGGGAGAAACATGTGGGCTTACTCTTCCTGGCCTTGGAAAGCCCCAAGTACTGGGCTGTCACAGCTGCCTGTGGGCCCACCAGGCTCTACCCTGAGCCAGTGCTCCCTGGGGAACTATGCCAGTGCCCATGGCAGTGCTCACAGGCAGCAGGGCACTGCTTCCAGACCGATGCCCAGCACGTCCTTCAGAGCGGCTCCATCCGCACTGCCACGGCAGTGCCCCTGCTGAAGTGTTTGCTCTGAGCCTGTGGCACTGACAGGCAACAGCACAGCTGCTTCATGCCACTGTCAATTTCCCAACAGCCAAGTAAATTCATGCCTGTCCTCTTGGGAGCTAGAAGAATTCCCCAGGCATAGGGAACTGTCATGGCAGCCATGAGCACCCACAGCTCAGCATCTTCTGCTGTTGGGGACATTCCTAGCAGGGAAAAGCGTTGTTAGTGGGGCCTTGTGCTTTGTGGGAGGAGTAAGGATGGGTGACACTGGAGTGCTTTGGAAACTGGGAGCCGTTTGCAAACAGAACTGATTTTGGCATCACTTTGTGCACTGCAGCAGCCTTGGCAGAGAGCTGTGGGCCCACACAGGCTGTATCCCTCCTTCCATCAGCTGCATTGCTGCTGAGCTTTAGACAGAGCTTTGCGAGGCCCCAGCTCAGCCTCTCCATTTTGCAACTCTCGTGACTCAGGCAGCAAGGAGCTTTATGTCACCAGGGCTGCTCCTGACATGCCTTCCTTGGGCAGTATCTTAAGGAGGGCCTCGTCCCCACCCTTCACCAACTTGCTCCAGCATGGAGCTGCTCCCACCACCCCGGCCCTGAAATTTGGACCTCAACCTGTCTCCCTTTGCCTCTGCCTCCTTGTCTGTGAGACCCTCATGCTCACTTTTAGCTTGGTGGATGTGCTGGAAGGTGATGATGTGGCCAAAGTCAGAGCTTGCCCAGCCCTGTGCCCAGCAGCTTCTGGGAATGCAGGTGCTGCGCTCTCGGTGCCATGCTCTTGCCATCCGGCAGCATGGGCCGGCCAGGGCTGTGCAAACAAAGCCTCCTGCTGTCAGCTAACAAATCAATTTGCTGATGCTTCTTAGTGCATCCAGCAGGAAGAGGTCTGGGCACCATGAAAAACGCTGATCCTGCCCCAAATGTGATGCAAGCTGTGGTTCTTGGAGGTGGTTGGTGCACAGGTATGGAGGTGGCTCGCTCGCCCTCTGGGCACATGGGCAGAGATGTCTGCTCACTTTGGGAACTGCCAGAGCCTTCCTCTCCTCTGAGCACACAAAGAGCTGAACACATGGTTTGGAACGGGTTGTTTGCAAACTGAAAGGAACCAGGCAGATTAATTACAGGCTGCAGAGACCTTCAGGGTCCTCAGAAATGCAGCTTGAACACCATTGTGGGCACGGAGCGAGCAGGAAGCTGGGAAGAGCTTTTCCTTTGGCAGTGTCACCGCCAGCTGCCAGCAGAGGAACAGTCTCTGTGGTGCCACTTCTCTACTTCCCTAATGTAATTTTTCAGCAATTTTGGTATCAACAACCTGCCACTCACAGCCATCAGTCTGCTGGCTGCCTCCCTTGGAGGAGCTGCTGGGAGACACAACTAGGCACACTCGAAGATGCTGGGGATGCCCAGCACCTTTGGGTTTGTGTCCTGGGCAGGTGGGTGGGAGATGTCCCAGGGGCTGGGGCAGGCCCAGGAATGGGCTGGAGACAGGGGTTTTGCCATGGATGTCAGATCCCTTCCCCATGCCAACCTGTTTAGTCACCCACGTTGTCTGGTGGCCACACGGTGCCACGAGATGACACAGGGCACCACAGAGTGATGTGGGATGGCAGTGCTGATACTCCTCCTGTCCTGTCACCCACCTGCAAGGGCGCTGAGTCCTTGTGAGTGTTTGGGACTAGCTGGACGGGCAGCGAGTTACCTGGGTTACCTGGGCACCCAGGTGAAGGATGGTGGTGCCGGGCCGCACCTTGCCTTCAGACAGCTCAAATCCTTCCATGCAGATAATCGACCTCATTATGGCTTTAGAGAGTTGTAACTAAATTTAGGCTACAATCGCCATTACAAAGGTCTGCCTCACGGAGACGTTTGATATGTTAATTGGAGAGATGGACACGTCAAGCGTGGCCTTTCATCTCCTGCGGCTGTCCTGCAGATAAGGCCTTCTGCGCAGGACACCGGCAGGGTTTGTGTGGAAATAAATCTTCTCTAATCTAAGCTTACAGCTGCAAAGATCCACAGTAGGCACAAACATCCCAGTGAGATTCCCTCCTCAGCTCCTGGCTTTGCTGTTCTTACCCCAGTGCAGGCAGTGAGAGACTGAAGCCAGGCAGCAGCGTGCGTGGAGGCAGGGCAGGGGCAACGTCGAGGCCACCGAGGAGAGCCAGCGCTGGGACACGTTGGAGCCATCCTCCTGCTACGGTAACTCGGCTGCTGCTTCTAACAGGCAGCCCCACTGACACCTCCTGTCTTTTGGAAAAGCATCACTACTAATAAATAACACTAACCTCCTTTGGGGTTCAAAGGAGCACAAAGCCCAGCTGGCTCCTGCCTTGTCTCCTAGGCCCCACCTGCCTTGCCCAGGGCCAGAGGAATGCTGTCAGTTTAGATTTATTTTTTTAACCTAAAAATACTTCATTTTTAAAAGCTTTTTGTATGTGCTGAGGAAGCTGATTTACAGAAGGTGAAGGGAATGATCAGAGAGAACTGGAAGCCCTGCTGTGTGAGGAGAGGTGAGAGAATTAGGTTTGTTCAGCCTTGAGAAGAGAAGGCTTAGTGGAGACCTTACTACCATGGACCATTACATAACGGGTGGCTGCCAGCGCAATGGAGACTCCCTTTGTACAAGGTGTCCTATGGAAGAGACAAGGGGTGATGAGGACAGGTTACTGCTGGGGAAATTCCCATTGGACTCCAGAAGAAACTATTTACCTGTGAGAACAGTTAGATAGAGACTGGAATCATCTCCCAAGGCAAGCAGTGGATTGGTCAGTTTTAAGACTCAGCATGTCAGGGTGCTGGGCCAGCTCATTTCATCTACCACCTGGAAAGGTTGGAGCAGATGATCCTTGGGGTCCCTTCCAAACTGGCACTCTGTCAGTCTGTGACTCTTCCTATGCTGTACCAGGCTGCTGACCTCAGGGTGTGGATGGCTGCAGGATGGCTTCAGCTTCAGTTGTGAAGCAGTGCAGGGTTTAGTTATCACGGTGAGGGAGCAAAGGGTTTTATTTGCTAATCCTCCTGAGTTTCATATGTAAATTACATCCACTGCAAAAACAGTTCAAAGAGAAAACTGAGGAGGAAGCCATGTATGGGGTACTGACTGGGAATGTTTGACTGTAGGCACACACAGAGACACAGAGGAAATACAGACACTGTGGTGTGTAATGAATTATAATTCTACATTACAAGTATCTAAATTATATTGTTTTTCTATCAGTATGTTATAGAGAGATTATCTATAGAAGATTAATTAATGGTGTGGAGCACAGTGTGCAATGTATTGCACAGAATACACTCCTGTAGACCATATATTTATTACATCTCATTGCATTTAATATAATTATAGCTAATAAATGTATAATAGCTAAGAGAATGCTGTAATGGATACATAGAGCATTATAGAACAGGGACATAATCAATTACATCTTGCCTGTTCTAGAATGCATGTTGCAGTGTATTCTATTCAGTACATGATAGTGTGGCTAGCAGGGTGAGGGAGGGGATTCTGCCCCTCTGCTCTGCTCTTGTGAGACCCCACCTGAAGTACGGTGTCCAGTTCTGGTGCCCCAGCATAAGAGGGACATAGAAGTGCTGGAGCAGGTCCAGAGGAGGCCACGAAAATGAGAGTCGGAGCTGTTCAGCCTGGAGAAGAGAAGGCTCCAGGGAGACCTTACTGCAGCCTTCCAGTACCTGAAGGGGGTCTACGAGAAAGCTGGGAAGGGACTTTTTACAGGGGCTTGTACTGACAGGATGAGAGGGAATGGATTGAAGCTTGAGGAGGGCAGATTCAGATTGGGTATTAGGAAGAAATTCTGTGCAGTGAGAGTGGCAAGACACAGGCACAGGTTGCCCAGGGACGTTGTGGATGCCTCCTCTGTGGACGTGCTCAAGGCCAGGTTGGATGAGGCCTTGAGAGCAATCTGGTCTAGTGGAAGGTGTCCCTGCCCATGGCAGGGGGTTTAGAACTGGATGATCTTTAAGGTCCCTTCCAACCCAAAGCACTCTACGAATCTCTGATGCTCCATCATTACTGACAGATCACTGATTCTCCTGCAGCAGCATCACAGCCTCCTGCAGCACACATGCTGGCCTTGGCAGCCAGGTAGGTGCTTTTTATTGCTCACTAAAGAGTTTTTTGTTGTGACTCAGATTTATTAAGCTTGTGAGGGGGAGCAGAGCAGCATCATCTGCGACCTCTAGTATCCCATACTATACTGTACCCAGCACATTGGCTATTCCCTGTAGTGTATTATAGATGCATTATACAACCTATAGTATTCCATAATCTATCAGCTGTCATATCTGTTATGCATCCATCGCTGAGAGGATTTATGTAAGAGTCATTTTCTTACAGAAGCTTTTACAGAACAGCAAAGTGCACTGATACTGTGCACAGTCTTACGATTTCTATAGCCCTGTGCACCTGTAGGTAAGGTGGCACAAGGGAACTTGCTCCTGATGTCCAACCTAAATCTCCCCTGCTCCACTTCGAAACCATTGCCCCTTGTCCTATCCCTTCTGAACAGTCCCTCCACAGCCTTCCTGTAGGTCCCCTGCAGTTATTGAAATGTATAAGGTTTCCCTGGAGCCTTCTCCAGGCTGAACAGCCCCAATTCATAGAATCATAGAATGGTAAGGTTGGAAGGGACCTCAAAGGGCCATGGGCAGGGACACCTCCCACTAGAACAAGTCAGTCAAGGCCTTGTCCAACCTGGCCTTGAACACCTCCAGGGAGGGAGCAATTCTTTCAGCCGTCTTCACAGGAGAGGTGCTCCAGAGGCCTAAGCATCTTTGGGGCCTCCTCTGAACCCACTCCATTAGGTCCCTCTTGTGCTGGGCATCCCATAGGCAGACACAGTACCCCAGGTAAGGTCTCAGCAGCACAGAGCAGAGTGGCAGAATCACCTCTGCCCATCTTTTGACCTGATAAGCCTTTAACACTGCTGTGGCACAAGGTGTGAGCATAACTGTGGCTGGGAGTGGACTCCTCCACGTTCATAGGGACTGTCCATGGACCAGAAACTCCCCATGAGGCAGGTTGGGTTTGATGCTGCTGCAGGCTTGGCACTAGGGCATAAGGGTTTGGAACAGGGTGCCAGGGCAGCAGGTTTCTGCAGGGCTGGGTGTAAATAAAGCCTGCTGGGGGTTCCTGATGGGCTGTCCTTGGTGGTAGCAAACTGCCACCAGCCCTCAGGTGGCAGCAGCAGTGAACACCACTGACACATGTGGTCTGTGGCTCCCACCCAGCTGGGGAGGGCTGCTGAGGCTGGTAGGTGGGGATAGTGCAACGGGAACGTGTCAGGGAATGTGATGAACCACACACTCCAATAAAGAGTGGTCAGGAGCAAGAGGAGCAAGAGCCAGCAGTGGAACACCCTGCAGGCATGTGTGGGGCTGAGCCTCCCAGGAAGGGTGAGTCTGGTAGTGTGTGAGTGGTCCCAGCCCACTCGGTTGGTAAGGTGCCTGTGGCACGTGGGCTGAGACATCTGCATCTGCTTAAGGTATCCTGTCCTTAGTGACAAAGGCACACTGCTGAGGACATGCACGAGTCTGCAACTGACATTTATGCTTCAGAAGGGGTTAAAATCCTCTCACTTTGCCTGAAGCCATTCCTCAGACAGACAAAAGCAATTCTCAGTAGCAGCCTGGCAGAATCCAAGCCAACAAACCTTTTCTTTCCTCTTTAGCCCATGGTTGGTGGCAGGCTGAGACAGTCCCTGTCACCTTGCACTGCAGAAGTGCTGGGAACAGTGGGAAGCAGCCACCCCCTGGCTGCAGCTGGGAGCTTAGGAGGCACAGGCGGCATGGGTGAGCTTCCTGGGGCCCCAAACTGAGAAGACAATGAGGGGAATGCAAGGTGAGGATTCAGCTCTGCGAAGCCAGGGCACTTGGGCAGCTTGAATCATGCTCCGTGGCTGCAGCCCAGATTAGGGACAGCTGGGACCAGCTGCTGGGATCACTGGGTGGGCAAAGAGCTACAGCCCCCCACCCCGCCCCCAACATACCACACAGGTAGGGACCTTTTTATTGCTCCTTTTGTTGTGAGCCAAGATTTATTGAGCTGGGTGTGGGGGTTAACAGAACAGTTTTGTGATCCAGTTCATGGTACAAAACCACAGCTGCATTTTTTTACAAATGAGTACTTTCAGTTTGTTGTTTTTTGTTTTTTTTTAACATCAGGAAAATACCATTTCCATTGGAGGTTGAATTCTTCCCTGAATTAGAGGTGTGTATTGCTCTAACAAGAAATGTCTCCTTTTACTCAGGAGAATGAAATTATTTCAGACCATTTATGTGCTAAGAACAAGGCAGCCTTAGCCTAGCCAGCCCTGCAAATAAATTAAATTAACCCACGTGGTTTCTCATTTCCTTTCCCAACACAAAATCAGTAGAAAGCAAACCCAAGATGTGAGGCAGAAAAATCAACTGGCAGCCAAAGCCCTTAGTGAAGGAGGCTCCTTCCCAGCAGGATGCTGAGTCACCCCTGCCCCTGTGCACCAGCCAGGGGCACGCTCGGTGCCACCAGCTCCTGCGCTGCGCAGCCTGGCAGCACCCTGGGCTGGGCACCTCAGACCAAATCACCCACCAGAGAGCCCACGGAGCTGCCCTGGTGTCAGTGGCAGTGAAACAGAATTGCCTGCAGGGAAGTGCTGGAGCTGGCTGCCAGCAGGTGAACAGAGGGATGGTCACAGTAACACCGAAGTGGGAGTGCAAAAACGTGGTGAGCCTTACAGCCAGCCACGAGGAGCGCAGTGCAGTGCCAAGTGACAAACCAAACAAGGGGTGAGGAGGGCTGGAGGGGCTGACACAGCACTGGGGCAGACACTGACGTTCAAGCTTCAGACACCGAAGCTAAGGGGCATCACTGGCTTCACATCCCTGGTGCCAGGAGGGGCAGGACAGCCCAGACCGCATGGCAGCTCAGCCCCAGCACCGGTCAGTGTCTCATGCTGCCCTCCAGGGTGGAGCAGTGATGGATTTCTGCCCTTGGCCTGGCTCACACCCAGGGGCTGCAGCTTGTCTGAGTTTCTTCTGTTGTTTTAACACAGAGGGTTTTAGCTATAAAAAGTTAACTGCCCCTAGAAAGCTAGGACCCACGTAGGCTCAACTACATTTCCTACTCAAAGTACAAGCTCTGTGTGCTACCCAAAGGGCCAGGAGGACCCTGCACGTCCTCAGAAGCCTTCAGGTTGATTTTATTCTAACTAATTGCCCTGAAGTTGTGATGAGGGAAGGTGGTTACCCCAGAGGTGCCTCTCCCATTATATCATTCACAGCACAGTGAGAAGCAGTTGTGTGGCACTGGCTCCTGCAAAGGGAATTTGGGTCTCTTTTTCTAGGAGTCGTCCACGGCACATGGCCACTGCATGCACCAGCCAGGGCAATGCCGAGGCCAAAGGCAGGGCAGAGGAAGGAGCTTCCCTCTGAAATCAATGCAAAGAGCTGAAGGGTTGTACCCTGCTGGCACAGCAGCTGCTAACTGGCAGCTCAGGCCTAGGCCTGGCTCTGCTGTGCAGGGCAGGGCACGCCTCAGTGGCAATCACAGCATCATCAGCTTCAGGGTGTCAGATCCTAGGTAGTGATGTAGGATCCTGAGCAAAACACCATGGGGAAACTGATTTTAGTGCACATGAAACCAGCAGTGCCCTCCTGGATGTGGGTAAGTGACCTCTTTGGTGAGTACTTGTCCTTAGCTATTTGCACGGAATTGGGGCTAGGTGGCACGGACACAGGAGGGGAGCAGAGGCTGGCCACAGGCTGGGCAGCACCTCCAGCAGTCACCTGTGCCCCAGAGGAGGGCAATGTCTGTTACAAGGCTTGTCACAAGAAAATCTATTCAGACAGAAGGCCCTAACACACCATTAGGTGCTGACTGGAATGACTAAAAGCGATGCTCTGGAGTTCCATTAAGTAACTGGTTTCAGTACTGGCTTGTGCCCTCTTGCTGGGCACCAGCACTTGTGCACAGGTGCTGGGGGAGGAGAAGTGCTGCCACCAGCAGCCAGGGCTCCTGTGGCCTCTGGTGGCTCTGTGACAGACACGGATGTGTGAAATGTGCGACGGTAGCGCAGGCGAGAGCTGACCACGGCCGCGTCTCTGTGTGCATCAGAGCAGGCCCTCGCCTTGCCCCCTCAGCACCCGCTCACCCCAGGGGCGAGTTCCACAGAGGCCGCAAATCATTTCTCCATGGTGAGGTCTCCAGGGTGCCCCGGGCCAGGGTTCCGCTCCCGCAGCCCTCAGCCGGAGGCCTTGCTGAGCGCACTGGCGGAGCGCCGCAGCTTGCCCGGGACTCTGCTCTTGGAGGCGCGTGGCAGCGAGGGCGAGGGCTGCTCTGCCAGCTCCAGCCCTATGGTCACAGTCAGGTCAGCGCTTGCGCTGCTGGTCAGGCAGCCTGCAAAACACAACGGGCACAGGAGGTCAGGGGGAGCAGCAGCTGCCAGGTAAAACCGCGAATCGGGCCTGGCACCAGCAGCACTTGCAGCCTCACGCTGACAGGCAGCGATGCGGCTCCGCACCGATCCTGCTTGTCCAAAGCTCCAATGCAACCGGCATGGCAGGACCCCAAAAATATTTCCTTTGAAGTGTATGTTCTAGAAAATGGGGAGTTTGCTGCACGTCACTAACCAGCAGCCCTGCACTGGATCTCTTGTGGAGAGCTTCCAGAGCCTGAATGCATTCACAAAACCCTGAGGAATGGCAAAGTGGTGTCCAAAGTGGTGTCCCTCAAGGGGCTGCACTGAGAGCACTGCTGTTCAGTATCTTCCTCAGTGCTATAGACAGTGAGACTGAGAGCACCCTCAGCCAGCTTGCAGGTGACACCAAGCTGAGTGGTGTCCAGAGGGACCTGGACAAGCTGGAGAAGTGGGCCCTGGGCAGCTTCAGGAGGTCCAATAAGGCAAAGTTCAAGGCTCAGCACCTGGGTTGGGGTAATCATTGATAAGCAGTCCTGGCTGGGGGATGATGAGATGAGAGAGCAACCCTGCAGAAAAGGACTTGGGGTACTGCAGATGAGAAACTGGTCAAGAGCCAGCAATGGGCACTTGTGGCCCTGGGCAGCCTGATGTAGCTGGAGGTATCCCTGCTGCCTGCAACCTCTGAATCTCTGACTTTTCCTCACAGGCTGTGGCACCTGGGTGGCTGTGGAGGTGTCTACGTGTTTGAGCTTTGCTGCTGAAGAACATTAAGTCCCATCTCAGGTACTCCCCACAGGCCTAGAGGCAGTAAATGGGTGCCTGAATGAGCACAGGTGAGGCTGCAGCGATGACGTGGAGAGGTAGCGGCGCTCTGAGGAATACAACACACGCATGCTGCAACCTGGCCCTGCTCTTGCTTCTGGGGCTGCCACCCATCCCTGGGGTGCTTCCTGCTGTGAGCATCATTTCATCAGCTCCCCCAGGGTAGGATATTTTTAATCTGTGTCATAAGTCTCTAGATTGTAACACAAAGGCGAACTCCAGACTGATCGGGGTGGAAGTAGCTCTGTGCTGCAGAACACAACCTGATGGTGGCACAGAGCTATTGCCAACTCCAGAAGTTGCATTGTCAGGCTGTACCTTTATTTCATAGACTGCAGAAGGCTGGAAGGGACCCTCAAAGCTCACCTTGTCCAACTCCCCTGCAGTTAGGAGGGACACCTCCAACTTCAGGCTGCCCAGAGACGCATCAAATCTGATCTTCAGTGTCACCAGAGACTGAGCCTCAACCACATCTCTTAGTTGACTGAGCTGTGTTTGCAACATGCAGCTCATAGAATGGTTTGGGTTAGAAGGCACCTTAAAGATCATCGAGTTCCAACCCCTCTGCCAGAGCAGGTCACACAGGAACACATCCAAGTGGGTTTTGAATGTCCCCAGAGGAGACTCCCCAACTCTGAGCAGCCTGCTCCAGGGCTCTGTCACCCTCACAGTGAAAAAGTTTTTCCTCACATTCATGTGGAACCTCCTCTCCTCCAGCTTGCCCCCATTGCCCCTTATGCTACCACTGGACATCACTGAGCAGAACGTGGCTCCATCCTCGTGACACTCACAGTTCACATCTTTATAAGCACTATGCTATTAAATGTTGTATTAAGGAATAAATACTGTATAAAAAAGGTGACAGGTGTGGCTCAGTGTGCAGAAGCATTTGCTGTGAAAGGTGTGGAGCTGTCAGGTTTGGGCTCAAACTAAACTCTCTGGTGCTACTGGTGGGGAGGAAGGCATAGAGGGGGTGCAGGGTGCTGCAAGATGTCCCTGCTCTCCATTCCTGCAGTCAGGCAGAATAGCAGATGGTCCAAATAATGCAGTTTCCACCAAATGGATGAGCTGAAGCAACACTCATGCAAGAGCTGAACAGTGCCCGGCCCACGCATGCGACAAGCAGGGCGGCAGCAGCCCCACACATCCCTTCGGTCCAGCTTGCTCCTGGCGGCTGCTTGGCCACGCACCCCGCACCGCCGCCACTGGTATGGAGGCAGCAGCTGCGGAGTGAGCGAGCAGGAAGCGTGGAGGAGAGAAAGGCTTTCATACAAATATTATAATTCCACTTGCAAGCTGTCTGGCAGAGCTCTAATTGCTTGGCTGTCTTGCAAGGGAAGCCTGCAGCTCTGCTCAGACAGGAGCCTCCTCTCAGCCGGGAACGCCGGCGTGGCGTTGGTGGTGACGTGCAGATGCTCATGAGAGGCTGAGTTCTTTTTTTGCAGGGAGATCGAGGTTTGGGGTTTTTTTCCCCCTTCTCTTGCTGTGTTTCTTTCAGGGGCTGCTGCGGCAGTGTGAAATTCTAAGTGGTAAAAAACCAAGCAGCAGCTCGGCAGTAGTGTGCTCAATAAAAACTGCTGGTTTCTGACTCACAGGTGGACCAATGGAGAGCTTAAAATTTACAACCCAGCCAAATGTGTGAAAGCTCCAAAAGGAGGGGGAAACCCCAACAAAAGCTGCACTGCAGCCACTCCTTCCTGCCAGTCAGGCTGGCTTCCAGGTGAGCTCTGCCACAGAGGTGATGCTGTGCAGCTCCTGTGGGTGCTGGCCCATGGCTGCCCCATCCCTGGTACCATCCCATGTTGCATTGGCCACAAAGAGGTAGGAGAAGGCCTCGCTGCACCCAAAACACTTCCCACTGCGTTGACCATACCCAGCAGCTGCATGGGTGGGAAGGTGGGCACCCCACAGGGCTCAGCGTGCAGGCAGCAGGAGGAGATGGCAACGGACACAGGCAGAGACAGACCCAAGAGCCCCACAGCCACCAGGACCGCGCGCTGAGCACAGGTGGAGGAAGAGAAGGAGGAAGAGGAGAAGAGCTGTTAGTGGTGAAGCGCAAGGCCAGCAGCAGGGCCTGCGGGGAGCATGGCTCTTACCTGCGGCACTCCCGTAACGAGACCGTTACGAGCTCTAATCTGAAGGGAGAGAAGACAAAGTCAGGTAAGTGCAGGAGCAGCACACCCAGGGCACCCATGGCAACCTCGGGACGGCTGCCCACAGGTACCCGGCGCAGCTGAAGCTGCCCACAGGTGTCGCGGCAAAGCTGGCACAGGCTGGGTGCCCACCGTAAGGCAGCTCATGATAGGAAGTTCACCTCAATACCCTAAGGGACCTGGGGAGAGATGAGTACCCACAACTTTGTCCTGGCCCCTGTTGGGTGAAAAAATAGAGGGGGAGAACATGCTGGATAAACTTGCAATAAATAAATCATGTCCCTGCCACCTGTGCCAGACCTGCTGGTGCAGTATGTTGGGAGCCTCTTACTCCAGCTACACTCCCAATGCCAGCAGTGGCCACAGCATGTCAAAACAGGTAAGATTTGAGGCTTCACACAGCTCTAACCCACAGTGACACTGCAGGCAGCTTAAAACCCCAGAAAGCAAGCATCAGACCTAGCCCTGGGCCACATGAACTTCCCAGGAGTGGACACCACTTGGTGTGCAAATCCACATCACGGGTGGGCACACATCTGCATGCAAGTAACAGCCCAGATGCCTCTGGTCTCCTACGGGCACAAATGCCTTACCAGTGAGGGCTTAAGCTTTTAAAATAGGTTCCTGGCAGGGGTGGGATGAAAAATTCAGTTAGTAACACAGATAAAGTACACTTTAAAGGAAGAGTTATGCTTTGGAAAGCTACAGACAGGCAGCTTATTGTATTCTAAATCTGCCAAACAGAATCAATCATCTGATTTCTCAGACACCACTGGGATGTGCTCTAGGAAAGAAAGATCTTATAGAAGTTTCTCTTCTTGTGAAGGAGATTCCTGAAAGCAAAATCCCTCTGCCCACCCCTCAAGCATATACACAAGCACAGCAATATTGGTACTGAAGGTGAGGAAGCATCTTCTCAGACTTCCCACAGGGAAGACAGACAAGAGCCCTGCCAGGACCAGAGCAACACAGTGCTGCAGTCATGCAGCTGAGCTACTGAGGGTGCAGCTCCTCACCAAATGGGCTGAACCCTCCCCATGGACCTGACACGCAGAAAATGGCAACTAAACCAATCTGTCAGCTCCCTGGAAGGGACAGTGATGTCAGGAGATTGTTTCAGCCCAACCCAACCAACCTGCCTGAAGTGCTCCCCAGTGTTCCTGAGACTGACGAGCAGCTTTCAGGTTGACACTATTTGCAGCAGCAGCACTTAATGGTACAGCAGGTACCTGACACAGCTTTATAGAATGATAGAATCATAGAATGGTGAGGTTGGAGGAGATCTCAAAGCTCAGCTGGGTCCAACCCCCTGCTACAGGCAGGGAC
Organism: Semnornis frantzii; assembly: GCA_013399775.1. Taxonomy (NCBI): domain Eukaryota; kingdom Metazoa; phylum Chordata; class Aves; order Piciformes; family Ramphastidae; genus Semnornis; species Semnornis frantzii. The sequence goes on from VWYK01100132.1 coordinate 56,252, forward strand.
ACCTCCCACTAGTACAGGTCACTTAAGGGCTCATCCAACCTGGCCTTGAACACTTCCAGGGAGGGAGCAGCCACAACCTCCCTGGGCAACCTGTTCCAGGTCTCACCGCTCTCACTGCAAAGAACTTCCTCCTAACATCCACTTTCAATCTCCCCTCTGCCAGTTCAAACCCATTCCCCTTGTCCTGTCATTGCAAGACCTTGTCAATAGTCCCTCCCCAGCCTCCCCAGGTTTATGAGATCTGAGATCCTTGCTGATGTGCTGAGAAGCTGCTGAGTTTCTTTGAAGAGCTACAACTGCAAATAGTTTGTGTACTGCAGTGCTGTGGGAAATGCCATGGTGTCTGCCACCCAAGTATAGAAAAGGATTGCAGGCCATGTGTGATGATTACAGATTCTGAAGCTTTACACTTGAGAAGACCCTTGAAGTTTTCATACCCATCACCCACCTCCATCCTGCCCCAATGAACCTATCAGCCATGACCTGGGGAAATCTTTCCCAGTAAATGTGAAGGCAACAAAATTCCAGAAAGAATCTCTCTGTGAGCCACTGCAAAGCCGAAAGACTGATGAATGGGGAGGTTTGCTTCAGTGCTGCCTGGTTATGAAAACCAGAACAGCACCTTGCAAAGATGTACCTGAAGCAGTGAGAAGAGTCTGAACTAGAGGTTAACCAGGGGAAGAAAATCCTGAAACCAGCTCTGGCAGCACCCAGCTCAGGTGACGAGCACTTGGCACCGCCATGTACACAGCCTTGGTCATGTCAGAGGTTTGGAAATAACCCCCAAACATCAAAGCTCTGATGAGCTGTGACATGGAGTTAAAGAGATCTGCATTGGTCAGCTGGGACAAGGGACCACAGGAAGCATTCGTGGGTGTCCCTCCTTGGCACACAGGCACACAACACATGGTGTGGCCTTCAGCCCATGCCCCAAAGGCAGGTGGATGGCACTGCTTGGGGTCTCTCCTCGACACGGCTGCATTGCTGCTGAGGGAAGATGCAAAGGGGCCACATAGCCTGGAGCCTTCTCCTGAGCTGACAGGTTGAGCAGCTGGAGCTGTCACCCAGCAGCACAGAGAGGCCCATCAAGCTAATATTTTTTCCCATCCCTGCAGTGATTGCTAGGGAGGAAGCCTCCTGCCCTTGCCATCTTCCCCCACAGGGATTGTAACTCTGGGAAAGCTCCCTCTGAGATGATCAATTAGATGAAAAAAGAGGGGGCCTGTGCAGGGAGCTCTGATATCACTCCCACACCCTCCCTGCTGTAGATCCTTGAGGGAGAAGCAACCCCAGCACCTACACAGCCTCAGGGACAGATCCAGGCTGTATGACCTCAGAGGCGGTGGGCAAAGGGAAAGACTGCCCTGGCACCCAAAGCCACCTGTGAATGATTTGCAGGGAGTTGCAGAGTAATGTTGTAATCTCCCTACCGTTTGGCAGGGATTTGTGCACCTCTGAACCTGTCCTGGTCATCCCGCTGTGAATTCACATCAGGTCACCCAAATCTGAGGAGCTGCAGAGGGTACAGAGCTGACAGCACCTAACAATGCCATCATATTGGTTAGAGTTTTGTCCTAGTTATTAACAAACCATCTCTAATCCTTCTGGGGATGCTGAGTTTTAGTAGTTCAAGAAAGTATTTCTTTGTTGTGAAAAAAACACAAACTACCACAGTGTCCACACTGTAACTTTGGATGGGGCAGGGAATTGCAGTGTGCCCATGCAGCCCAGACAGCCAATCGAGTCCTGGGCTGCAGCAAGAGAAGCGTGGCCAGCAGGGCAAGGGAGGGGATTCTCCCCCTTTACTCTGCTCTCCTCAGACCCCACCTGCAGTCCTGTGTGCAGTTCTGGAGCCCCCAGCACAGGAAGGACATGGAACTGTTGGAGCGGATCCAGAGGAGGCCATGAAGATGCTGAGAGGGCTGCAGCTGCTCTGAGGACAGGCTGTGAGAGTTGGGGCTCTGCAGCCTGGAGAAGAGAAGGCTTCCAGTAGATCTTATAGTAGCCTTCCAGGATCTGAAGGGTGCCTACAGGAAGGCTGGGGAAGGACTATTGACAAGGTCTGGGAATGACAGGACAAGGGGCAATGGGTTTGAACTGGCAGAGGGGAGATTTAGACTGGATGGTAGGAGGAAGTTCTTCACAGTGAAGGTGGTGAGGCACTGGAACAGGTTGCNTCTTGTCAAACTGAGCCTTAAAACTGAGCAGTGGAGGGGAATCCACTGCTTCCCTTGGGAGATGATTCCAATCTCTAGTTGTTCTCATGGGGAAACATTTCCTTCTGGAGTCCAGTTGGAATCTCCCCAGTAGCAGCCTGTCCCCATCACCCCTTGTCTTTTCCATGGGACTCCTTGTAAAAAGGGAGTCTCTGTCCTCCTGGCAGCCACCCTTTATGTACTGGTCCATGGTAATGAGGTCACCCCTATGCCTTCTCTTCTCAAGGCCGAACCAACCCAATTCTCTCAGCCTGTCCTCACATGGCAGGGCTTCCAGCCTTACACTCCTTCATCTACAGCTACCAGCAAGGTGTTTAAGCTCTCCAGGCTGCTAAATGCATGACCAGGTTAATGAATTGAGGAAGACACCACAGCCTGGAGAAGACCTGCACTCACTGCTCAAGTGTGGTGTTTGTGCTTTCTGGTAACAAGTGCTGTGCAGAAGGAGGGCAGCTCCACCGCTCCCTCACTGCCTCACCTGCCTGCAAAAACAGGATTTTGTTTATAGCATCCTTGTGCTGCCCTAGGAATCTTTGTGATTTCTCAGCCTGGCCATTTGATTATCCAGAAAGTGAACCAGAATTGCTGTGCCATGTTTGAATCCACCCATGTGGGTTTCCCTAACTGCAAGGGAAGGAAGGAGGTTTATGGATGTGTTCCGCATGTGTCGCTGAAAGGCATCTCTGGGGAGAAAGGGCAAATTTGGGGTTTCTGCAGAACATCCTCACTTTCTTCCTTCATTAAATCAGGTAATTATGCTTGATTCAATTGGAAATTTCATTTGGCACCTTTTCCTTCTCTGCTGTTAAGCAGCTACCATGGGCCAAGAGACAATTTCACCAAGCAATAGAGGACTGTCTGCCACCAGGCTCTGGCTCTTGGTGATGCTGAGATGCACACAGAGCCTCTGACAGTCTATAGGTGAGCTGGTAGCTACCATGGGAGTGCTGGGACCCTTCTGTATTTCTGATCTAGGGGTCTGAGGCTGGGAGTGAGGGAGGTGCTCATGGAATTGCCATTTCTGCTGATGAGTATAGGTTGGGAGGTACAGGCCCACAGCAGCATGATGCTGAAAGCTGTCCCAGTGCAGCACTGGGTTGCTAGGCACTGCACGTTCCCATGGTGGTGAGAAGGTGCAGGCAGACAGCAGCTCTGTGGGGCAGGAAAGCCACGAATGGGTCACTGACAACCAAGACCCTGTGGTGAGGAGATGAGGAGCACCTCCTGAATCCACTTGTGCAGCTTCAGAGCCCTTTGGAAGGAGCCCCAAGCTGCTGGCTGGGGCAGGCTGCCAAGCCGGCAGGGAAAGATGCTCTGGTTTGCTGAAGATCAGCTGTGAGAACTACCTGGCCAGGCCCCTGCATCCCCTCCTCAATACTCTGCACAGGCAAGGGGAAATAAACCAACAAACACCTCAAGTCCTGCCTCCTTTGGTAACTCTTCCCACTCCTCTCCTCCAACTCCTTGAACTTTCCCTCTTTGTCTACTACCTGGACAGCCTCCACAACTGCACCGTCTGGCACCCATGGTTGCACATTTTCCTTCTCACCTCCTGAGAACTGAGTTCACACAGAACCCCTGATCACTTCTCTGCTAAAGACTGAACTTCTTGTGCTTCCTTCTACTTTGAAGGGCAACGCCTGTGCTGAAAAAGGGAGGATTTGGCACTGAGGGTCAAGCCCACTCAAAGCACAGGGGGCAGCTCCACGGCAGCTCCTGTAGCAACAGCCAGATGGTTTCAGCACCGCCTCTTCCCACAGAGGGAAGAGCTGAGCCGTTGGGCTCCTAGCTGCCCATGGAGCCTGGAATTTTCCAACTCCCAGTTACTAGAAATTAATTTTGCAGTTTGAGGCAGCACTGTCAGATTGCTCAAGCCCAACACTTGGCTTGTGCTGCATGTGCTGTGCTGTCACGGCACAGCTCCTTGTTTTCAGATGTGTGTTTGTTTAATGTTCAGCTTCCCTTAAAAATATGCAAAATTATTATACAGCACCTGGACAGACTTCTATTCCCCCTAGTACCAGAAGGGACAAAACAGCCTACAGCTTTCCAAGGGGAAGAAAAAAGGAAAAAAAAAAAAAAGCAGAAAAAAACAAAGCAAACAAACCCAAAAGGAATCACTGCTCTGTTAGCATTAAAAAGAGCACAACTCTCTTGTTAAGCATTAAAAAGAGCACAACTCTGTTCTAGACAACAGCTTCTCTGAGATTTGGTTAGTTTTGTTTCCATTTTTTAATTTCAACATCCCATACCCATCCAAAATACTCTTTTTTTTTTTGCTTTAAAGTGGGGAAAGATAAAGCTCAACACCTAGCCAAAATAAAAAAAAAAAAAGGTTTAAAATCAAATCAGATCTTGTTTGTTGTACATCTGAGTGTTTTCCCCAAGAAATGTATGCCTGTAGAAGCCCAGAGACAAAAGAAAAGCATATGTCACCTTTTCAACAAAAAGGCTGCAAAATCTCAGTTTTATGTAAATAAGCAGGCACAGCTCCCAAGGCTTGGAAAACCAGGGAAGGCTGCGAACGTCTTTAGTGCCTCAACTCAAGTGTTGCTCCTGGGCAAGGCTATAATATTCATTAAAGAATCCATTTATCAACAGATACCACATGTCAGAGTTTTCCAGCACAGTTTTCCTGACACTCCACCGAATATGCTGCTTTATAAAAGGAAGATGGAAAGCAATAATCCGAGATGCTTCTGCTGCCGCCTCCTTCCCCAATAGCCATTAGCAGCCAAACCCGCCAAGATTTACACTATATCCTTTCTGATAACGTCAAGCATTATGCTTTATTTTCCAAATCATTAGCATGCACAAGAATGACCTCATGGTGAACAGATGCACTTGGATATGGCAGTGATTAGATCAGTCCTCTCAGCAGTCAAGTGTGCCCATTTCAATTAACCCTTTGAAGCACTAACCGCAGGGCCGCGCTGCTGAAAAAGCAGGTTTGCGGCTTCTCTTAAAAGTAGAATTCCACCCTTCTAAGTACACAACCCTGACATACAAACCTTGCCCTGCTGGAAAAGTTCTCTCTTTCCCTCTCTGGAAGACCCAAGTGGTTCCATTTCCTAAGGGTTAACACAATGCTGGCTTCTGATCTTAAATAGTAGAAAAAAAAAAAAGCCCAACAAACGCTTTTTAGCCAGACGAGGTAATTAAAGTTGGAACGCTTCTGCATCTGTTTGTGGCTGCTTCCTTTCTATCTTTTCTGGTTGTTTTTTTTAAGAACACAACTATTTTGTTTTTTTGGTTGTTTTTTTTTCCCCTGGCTTGAGGGAGAAAGAACAGAAAAAGATAGCAGCTTAAAACACCATCCTCTACAAGGAGGGAAATCTGCAGAGGGAAAGGATAAGAATAATTCAATAGCGTTGGATTACGAAGGATTTCCTGGGCTGACTCTCATAGCCAGCCTAATTAAAATACAGCATGTAATGTACCAGTTTAACAACAAAGGACCCTACTCTGGGCTTTTGTTCCTAATCTGCACATCCCCTAAATGAGTTCAGGGATGTCCATCCTGCCTACCCGGCTGCATTTCCAGCCTCTGGGATACACACGGGGCTATGTGTGACAGGGAGAAAGAGTTTAAGGCTCTGCTTCTCCAAACAGCAAAAGAGGTCAGCTGGACAATTTTGGTGCATGATACACCTGCAAGACTCTCTTGATACAGGAGGAGAAGCCAGGGCAGACTGCATGAAATCCCACCCCAGCTGACCAAGCATCCCAAGAGGCAGTGCAAGAAAACATGAAACACTTAGTTCAAATAACCAGATCATGGTTAGTAACACACTAATAATGTCTGCTGTAGACAGCCATGGGTTGGGTTCATTTAATGGTCTTGATTTGCTTCTTATCACAGAATCACAGAATATCAGGGGCTGGAAGGGACCTCCAAAGCTCAGTTAGTCCAACCCTCCTGCCAGAGCAGGATCATCTATACCAGATCACACAGGAACACATCCAAGTGGGCCTTGACTATCTCCGGAGAGAGAGACTCCACGGCCCTCCTGGGCAGCCTGTTCCAGTGCTCTGTCACACTACCAGGGAAAAAATTCCTCCTCATGTTTCCATGAAATTTCCTATGCCTCAACTTCCACTCATTGCCCCTTGTCCTGTGCAGCAGCTACTGAAAACAATCTTAGGTTCAGTTGAAAGTGACCCTTTCCACCGTGCACACGTGTACACGGTGATGACAATTAGTTGGTATTAACATCAGATGAAAAGTAATCTTAAATTTACCTAAAAACCTGAAGCTAGGCAGGGTCTGTGGTGTCTGTGAGCTTACTACTTGGGAAGGAGAAACTCAGACTGGTATCAGCACCACATCTTCATGGCTTTGTGATTTAATTTAATGTTTCAGAACAGGAATTCCCCTTCCACATGAAGGGAAATGTCATCCCTGCTCCTTAAGTGGCAGAGAGCTACTTGGAAGGCACAGGACAGGTGAATCTAAGCCTGGAGGAAGTCTGGATGCCCATGGCATGGTAGGGACAGGTTGGGTGCTGGAAAACACAGAGCTGCCTGCCCCTGTCTGTCCCTGTGCTTCCAGAAGAGTGTTTCATCCTTGTCTGATCACTAAGGGATGAAGAGATGGCTGCACACTTACTCAATCTGCTGGTTCAGTCTTTGCTTCCAGGTGCTGCCAGGACATTTTAGTAGTACCCTGCCAATCTGAACCAGAACAAATATGGAAAAGACAAGGTTGGGGCAGGTACTCGTGCTCCGTAGGTAGCTCTGCACAGAGCTCCCTGCATGTGGGACAGGGACTTGACTGAGTGGCAGCTGGCAGCAGTGCTGGAGTGGGGAGGTTGCATTCAGTTCCTGTCCAGGATGGCATTTGGGGTGAAATACAGCAAAACAGCAACAACCAGCACAGCTCTTGGTAACACATGATCAAATGTGCCAGCAGAGAGGTAGGAACGTGAGCAGACTCTCTGGAGCAAAGATTTTGATGCTGGAAATTGAGACTGGCCTCCAGTTTCTTTGTGAGGGCAAAACCAATTCTGACGGTCCCAAGTCCAAAAATCAGTACCTGACTGTGGCAGGTTTTACTCTTAAAAAGAACAAAAGTGTGAAATCACAAAAGCACACATGGGTACTAATGATTTCAGCATCCCAGCACACTTTGGTAGGTATCAGGAAGCATGTTAAGCATTTTTGGCATACAAAAATCCACCATGGGCTTCAGAAAGGCTGACTTGCCTGTTACTACTTAGCCGAACTAAATTTGTCTGGTAGTGAGATCCCTGTGGGCTGTAAGAAGAAGGTGAAAATGAGATCCAGCCCCGCACAGAGCAAAGCATTCAAAGCCCATCAGTGTTATCTGCACTGCTATTCGCCGATATGCCGACAGATAAACGATTCCAAGCACTGACAACGCCGGGCACGAATCTACATTTCTATTGAAACTGATAAATTTTTTGTGTGTGTGTGTCTCAGACTTTTTGGCAGAGTGTATAAAAGAATTCAATTCACAGCTGTCCCACTTATTTTTTTTTTTTTTAATGTAGAAAACATTAATCAAAGCTTTAAGTTATAAGCTTTGCTACTGTTGTTTAGTATTCCAGTTCAACAAAGATCAATAGAGGCCATCCCTGTGTTTCTTGACGCCTCTCCAGGAAGCAGAGGCGCGATTATGTAAATAGCACCGGCTCCCCTTTACTTCTGCCAGCTTGCTTATCTCCAAAGCCTTCTGCCTGCTGCTCCTGGCGACCAATGCAAGGACACCCGAACACCTCTTATCTCCTCACAAAGCTCTGAACGCGCGAGGATTGCAGCCAGTAGCGCTAAACAATGCCGCACGCCTGATTTTATTTGTAAGTGATTTATTTTAGCAAATTTAATTTCTCCCTTCAATTTTTCATTTGAGATGGAAGAGATTCGCTAACGAGTCAGGCTAAAGAGAAATAGAGCAGAAAAAGTGAAACATCTATATGGGTCTGAAATGATCTATTAAACAACCCGGAAGAGCGGCAGGGAATAATTAGAAAGCGCCAGTTTCACCCTGTGAGTGTAAAAAGGGGATTAAGGAATCTTTGTTAAAGAGTCCGACACACGGTGACCATATACTTTTTTTTGAGGCTGGAAAAAACAAATCTAGAGGGTACTGGAAATCTGCATTTCAGAAGCAAAGCCTCCTTTCAGAGGACACTTGTTTAAACTCCAATTAAAACAGCAAAGCAGCGGTTCGTACCTCGCCGACCGCGTGCTAACTCCAAGTCTCGACAGGGCACGAAAGGAATAAACTCCCGGGGTTCAGCATCACATTTTCATCGCTCGGTAGGGCTGATGAATGATGATCAGCATCAGTGTGTGTGGATATACAGGCACATAGAGCCATACGTAGATTAAAAGCCCACACACAGGTTCCAGGCCAGGTGTTGGAAGGAAGCCTGACATTTGCTCATCTGTTTTGAAGGGAAGCGTCAGCACACTGCACGCTGCTCTGATTTTCTAACAGAACACCGTTCTTACATTTCTTTTGCATTAATCCCTGACCCTGGTATCTCAGCAGCATAATCCCCATTTAGCATTAGTAGCAACGGCTTCTACTGTGAGGAACTATTTTTCGATAAGTAAGCAGCGATTCAGGCATAGCTTTTGAACAACATATTCCCAGCTCAGCAAGAAACCCACACTCCTGAATGAACCCAGGCACATTACTGAGAGAAAGTTCATTAACCTTGCTAGATTCGGGGGTTAACAGGATAGCCGAAGAAAGGAGCAGAGTGAATAGCTCTGATGCAAAACAAATTAAAATGAATGTCATCATTCCTTTTGATATTCATTAGTTGATTCAGGGGAAGAATGGTCGTCTTAAATTTGCGAGCATTTATCTACAAAAAACAGGTGTACATCTGCTGCTCAAGTGCTTCTTAGTGCTAAAGAGAAGAATAACGTGCAGAGACTCACCAGTTCCACTGAGGGAGTAGCTGGGAGAGGGAGAAAAGACCTGAGCGGCAAAATCCTCGAATGTCATTACTTCTTTGTGGTTCTGGATTATTGCTTCGAGATACAGAGCTCGTTCCTCGTAGCTGCAGAGCCCGCGTTAAGGAAACATGTGCGCAGAATTCCGTGCCAGCACCAGCACTTTGGAGCCACAGCAACATCAGCCAGCAATGGAAAAGAGGAGACCAGTGCTGCTTAACAGTTCTGAACACAGGCAACAAGGAGTAAACACTTACTGGCTTGAAATTAAGGGTTACGCCTTTTAGCTTCGTGAATGCAAGGCAGTGACTCAGTAGGTCCAACAGACTGCTAAAGTTAACCAAGGGCACAGCACACCCCCAGGTTTGCAGGCTTTTCAAACTGAAATCCAACTGTACAGATGAGCTGTGGCATTAGAGAAAGGTTCTAGTGCACAATATTCCTATGACAATAGCCCTGTCAGAGTAGAAAAATGGTTAGACTGGAGAAACGAGCTACAGGACAGAGCAGAACTCAGTCTTGTCCGTGTTCCACTCACCCCCACCATGGTTTTTTGATCACTGTACTTTTAAAAGAAATTAACCACACTAAACCAAATTCCTGAGAGCGTGACGCTGATATTTCAGGCAGGTGCTGGGAGGTGTAATCGTCTGTACTCTAAATAAAGGATGCACGGTGGAAAAATCCACCCCAACAACTTGCATGCATTATAGTCTGCATAATGCAGACAACAAAGCAATCCAAAATCAAGACTATTGCCTTTTAATTAAAACTCGGCAACCTGGAACACACAGCATTCAAATGTGTAATCAAAAACCAGTCACCAATAAAACTTACAAGCGTAACAAGCTGAAGCAACTTTCCAGCTGTCTTAATAGGACCCCTGCTTGCGGCAGCTTTTCACAGCAGAGAAAGCAAATCTTTCCCTTTTGTGTGCAGCTTCTGTTTTCTCAGAAGGTGAATCATACACTTCCAATAACAGGATAACGCCTGAAACAAATCTACAATGGGGCTGGAGAGCCTCACGTATGACTTTATGAATTAAGGCTCGCAGGAGCCAGGATGACATCTCATTCTCCGTTTCCTCATCTAAAACAAAAGTTTCCAGAGCCTCATTGTGCGACTGTTGCGGGGAAATGTGTTCTGACTCTGCAAGGCTGTTAGGCAGGAGCAAAGGCCAAATCAGATCTAGAAATTAGAGGCGGTGAGAATAACACCAGTGACAACATAATGCAGGTGAGGGTATTTAAAATTGAAAAGCATCACTAATTAATAGTGAAGTGCCATTTGTGACTTTCATCCCGTTAACAAAACCGCTCTCAAAGAGCATTTTTGGTTAAAAACAAAACAAAACAAAAAACCCAAACCCATCAGAGTAAAGCGGTGCTTAAAAACAGGGCAGGATGGTGTAGTATTCTACCTCGAGGGAACCAGCAAAGTGTTGTCTTAAATGTACCTGAGTAACTACAGGCACGGTGGTAAAAAGGAAAATTCAAAAGGCAAAAAAAGNAAAAAAGAGAAAAGAGGTAAAAGAAGAAAAATGAAAGAGAACAAGGAAGAAGGGAAAGAGAAAAAAAAGGAAGAAGAAAAAAGAAAAGAAAAAGAAAGCAAAAAGAAAGAAGAAAGAGGAGCAAAAGAAAGAAAAGAAAAAGAAAAAGGGGGGGAGGGGGGGAAAAGGAAGAAGAAAAAAAATAATAAAAAGGAAANGAAAGAAAAGAAAAAGAAAAAGGGGGGTAGGGGGGGAAAAGGAAGAAGAAAAAAAATAATAAAAAGGAAAAACGGCTAAAAAGAGAAAAGGATTTAGCTTTTAATGGTAGCAGAGGACGACTGATATGTGATAAATCTTCTTGTGAAGTTCCCGTGGAAGGCTGGAGAAAGGAAATCAATAGCTGGCGATTCAGAGCTTGCACCTGCTGACAGCGTTATTTGCTTAGCTCTGCTCTCCCCTCTCCCCTGAGCCCAGGAGAACGCATTCCTGGTAGCGCAAGCATCAGCCCGCCTGCGTTCGGGGCTGCCTCCCCATTATGGGCTGAACTCCTGATGACTCTTGTTAATGAATAGGCTGCCAAACTTCCTGGGAGAGGAGGCACACGCCTGGGCCCCGCTCTAAGAGGGGCCGACGGATGCCATTCACTCCTCATTACGAGGACGCTCGCTCGGCGGCGCGCTCAGGCTGTTGCCGGGGCCGTGCGGGGTGCGCGGCTCGACGAGCAGCGGGACGCGGGGGGCTGCGGGGCCGTCTGGCCAACAGCCCCTCCGCCAGCGAGCCGGGGCCGTCTG
>VWYK01100132.1:67766-79182 GCA_013399775.1 Semnornis frantzii
CGCCAGCGAGCCGGGGCCGTCTGGCCGGCAGCCCCTCCGCCACCGAGCCGGCACGTGCTGGCGCAGCGGGAGCGGGCCCGGGCGTGACAAATCGCTGAAAGGCCTCGGCTAAAGCGGCGGCCGACGGCCACCTGAGCCTGCGGGCCGGCCGGCAGCGCTCGATTCATCGCCCAGCCTTTTAGGCTTGCGGGCTGCTTGTGGGCCCGCTTTAAACAAGGCGGGGAGGCTAGAAAAGGCTTTTCATGCTATGCCTAATAATATCCTGCTGTTTAATGAAAGACCTTGCACAGCGAACACGTAGGCGCACAATGCGCCCGACAACCGCGGGCACACCGCAACTTTGTACCCCTTTTGCTAAATATTGCGTGGCAAAGACAAAAAAAGAAAAAAAAAAAAAAGTGAGGAGATTTGGGCCGGGTTAGCTTTACATCTCATAAAATCCTTGTTTGTGTGACAGGGGATGCCCCTAACCACACAAAAGGCTGGGGGTAAACCCTCTCGGCCAAACAGCTGGGCAGCTACCAGAGAGGCAAGTGAAAAAACAACATCCTGAGCTATGCTAAAGGCTGGGGAGCTGTGCGGCTCCCCAGAAGATCCTACTCTAATGCTGCTCCTCCAGATTAAAAAGCCAAGGCAGATATGGAGGACCTGGTAAGGAAGAGTGCTTCATGAACCAGCCCCACTTCACCAGCACCCTTCTCAGCTCAACGCACTCCTTAAGCCTCTCCCCAGGCTCCTCGAAGCACCTGCCACATACAGGCAGTGAGCAAGGTGCTCCTAGTCATTTTCACTTCCAGCCTAATCAAAACAGCATTAAGTCACTACAGGAAAATTAAACTCTCTGCTGTCTCTATTTTAATGCATGGACATTATTAGGGGCAACAGTTTGGAGTCATTCAAATCAAAGTCAGTTGAAGTTTTGCCCATGTAGGAATTGCAATGGAGGGCATTAGGAATATAGCTGTAAAAAACCCTCTGAGAAATACCTCCAGCTAGTGAATACAGGTTAAGGGAACAGAATGACACCATGAAAACCCATCTGATCTCTCCAGCAAAGCTCAAGTTGTGCTTCTTATACCAGCATTTTGCTACTTAACTCTGTTTATGTCTGGGCACTGCGTTGGTATCACTACGTTAATCCCCTGTCAGATACCCCAGAGTCCCCAGTCAGGTGTTTTGAGGATCTGAGAGAACATAACACACATAAAGAACAATAATAATAGATAGATAGGGAGACAGAGGAGAAAACTCAGAATTTCAGGACCTGTTGTACAGCAGCAGCTTGAAACAGTAATTTTCAGTTGCGCCCCCAAGAAGCTTCACATTTATCACCACCTAAGAACGCATTCATCTGGATAATCGCTGCTGAAACACTGGAGCTGTCACACTGCAGCCCCTCTGACTCTGCTGTGCCTTCACCCTGAAGAACCAGCGATGTGGTTTCACTCGCTTACACACATTACAACACTGAGGTGCATCGTTTCACTGTGACATTTATGCCACCTCTCTCCCGTGAGCTTTCAGCATGGCGTGTCTGACACAGAGATGCCCAGGGATGATGCTAAGCCTTGCTGCATTATTTACACCATGCACAGAGTGCCACACCAACTACTGCACTTGAAAAAAAAACAAAACACAACACATACACATCGGCGAACTCGAACTCCCACTCCCTGCTTGCTGCTCTGCTCTGGGCTGAGCAGGGCCAGGAGGAGAGTGCCTGCCTGGCTTTTCCACACAAGCCTCAGGGCTAGATTGCTGAAGTGAGGCATGCAAATCATTCTCTGAAGACCGCCCGGCTGCGGGGAGGACGGGTGATGATCTTGAACCCTGCCCAATGAAGAAGCTGGACAGCTGGCTTCCCTGATTAACTAAGCCCCCATTTATCTGGAGGTTTTGGGCATCCCCAGAGATCTTCAGATAAATGGAGTTATACGAGACATTCAAAGGAGCTGATCAAAAGCAGCCCCTTTTAATATGTATGGCAATTTGACCCACCTCTTCAATGGCTGCATTATTTTACATTTTGCTTCTACCAGGGCCAAACTCCAGAGCAAAATGTTATTTATTTGGGATATTAAATGACACACAGAGCCGTGAGAAGGAGTTGAATTATTGGCAGTGAATATATTGATAGAACTGTGGGAGAGCAGGAGTTTAGCTCCCATCTGAATGCAGCAATCACATCTCAGTGTTTGAATGTTATTAACTTTTACAGTCATTTTATGAATTATTTTAACAGTTCATCTGTACAGTGTAAGCTGTTTGAAAACAATGGTAAAAGGTGAAGATTAATTATTTGCATTAAACCATGACTGACTTACTCCTAATAAGGATTAAACTTACTGCAGGCAGAGGGGTGGCTCGTGAAGCTCTGTGGTGAAACACACACACAGGACCTCCTTCCAGATGGAGAATCCAAACAAAGACAAAAGGTAGGATTCTTTTGCAAATGCTGATATCAGCCAGTGCAGGGCTCTGACCTAAGGCATCACTCCCACATTTAACCTCTACAATGCAGAGCCAGTTTCAGACACATGGTTTAAAATGTAAAGACTTTGAAAAGCCTTCAGTCCTCACCATCTGGGTTCTGCAGGTGAACTGAGCCATCCTGGGATCAAGATCTGGCCAGAGTTTCCCTCTCTGCACATACATACAAGCTTCAACCATAAATTACTACTTGTTTGGAAAAAGGGGTAATACAAAAGGTGATTATTGAAACAGATCCTGAAAATTCAGAACTTTGGTTCATTAACCTCAGCTCTGTGCTCATCTCAAGCTAAACTGTCCGCTGCCATCAGTGCTGATGGCAATGGTCAGCAACTCCTACCCCACACTGTTTTTCGCATATAAAATTATTCTAAAAGCCTTTACAATCTCTTACCAATCCATGGAAAGAACTGTGCACTGTGCTGATACAACACTCTTCATGCAAATAAAAGGCAAAATTATTTGGGGGTTTGTGAACAGGCAAGGGGAGAACTGACTGGCTGCCCTCACCAGCTTGTCATCTGTGCTGTGCCAACGCCAAGGGGCTCTAGTCCTGGGACCGGAACCCAACTGCTCAGATCTGTGGAGAGCACACACTGCAACGACTGTTCCTCTGGCTCCAGAGGGACTGCCAGGGATGTTCATGTGGACTGCTGGCATGAACCTACTGCAATTCCCATCTGTGAAGCGAATCCCACTCGGAGAAGGGCTTTTGGGGCATCTGGCCAGTGTTGAAGCTGAAAGTATAGAGGTAGACAGCTCTTTCCACCCCATCAGACATCCAGGCTGTCTACATGTCCACATGCCAATTTACCCAGTTAGAAAGAGCAAATCTTTGAGCTTATTGTTCAATGCAAGAAGGCATTTGCCAAATCTAGGCTAGAGCTTTCCAGCCTCACCAGTGCTTTTTACTGGTATGCACACAGTGTGTGGACAGGAGATGAAAAAACCTGCCTTGCAAATAGCAGATTCCAGGCTTGACAGACTCTAAAGGCAGAGGAAATGCAGGGCTGTAGTAAACTTTTGTTTTACTGATTGTCATTTAAGATTTCCATACCAAAGAACTGCTGATAAGTCACTTCTGATCATTACAAGTATTTCAGCATCCTCCTGATTTGCATCCTAAGAACCAAAGATGGTGGCACAGAAGGGTTTGTTTCTGACACTGATAGCGGTTTGGAAAACAAACAACATTAAATGTTTGGGACTTACCAACATGGAACAAAGCAGGAACCATAAAACTTAGTTCAGATAAATGTATTGGCAGATGACCTTTATGCACTTCATTGTTCTCCTTAAACTGTGAACAGGAGACAGTTACTGTGCTTTTAAAATGCTGTGATAGGCAATCTCGGTGTGAAACTCAATATGCTTGATTGGGCTTCCCATCCTTTATGGTCTGGTGACCATCAGTACTGCATAAATTTAACTGCAAACTTTTGGGGGAATTTTAGTAACACATATCCTCCACTGAACAGGTGCAATTAAACTGTACCTGTCAACAGCTGCAGCTTTGGGTGCTTCTTTCAAACCTCAACAGCTGAGGTCACAACTTTTCAGAGCGATGCGTGGCCTAAACTGGTCACTGCAGTGTGTAAGATGGGTATTAGACGAGGCTGCCTCTGTATTCCAAATCAAACCAACGGTTCTGTGCAGGAGAGGAGTGGGATTGGCTCCCCTGCCCCGTAGCCAGGCCCCAAGAAGACCATCTGTCTGTGGTGCAGCCGGGGGAGGCAGGGCTCGGTGCTCTCCCTCGGTGGAGCCTGGTTGGCTAGTGCCAGGGCTGCTGTTGTTCCTCCTTATCCAGAACAGGCAGATTATCTGCTGCTGCCAAAACCAAGAGCTCATCCTCAACGCAGCATGATTTCCCTCTGCTCTGCCACCCCTCTGTGCAGAATCGTGCAGACAGGCAGCCCTCTCTCACTGCTGTGCTGGGGGGAGTCACGGGGTGGCTGCAGCCCAGGACATCCTGGGGTGTAAGAGAAGTGATTGTCACTGAAACCGACAGGTATGGAGCAGTTTTCAAAGGGATGTCTTGTTTGTGAAGCGTTTGCCCAGAGCCTGGAGCTCTGCCACCTCCCTCCCCCTACCCCCAGCGGGCCTGAGTCTTTTCACAGGATTACAAAAGAATCTTGGACCTGACTGATGGAGATGGAGCTTAGAACCCACCATAACACAGACTCAAAAAATAACCTGCCATTGCTTCGAGTAACACAGCAGACAGCAAAGGATTTTCCAACAGGCACTGTGCAAAACATTTGTTTGCTCCTCACAGACCATCACCACTGATGGCTTTGAAGAGGAAAGTGAAACGAAACAACGACAGCGGCACATTTTGCATGGTTTCAAACCAGCTCGCTGGAAATCAAGTCGTGTAACAGCACCATTGTACTGCAGGTGCCCCGAGGCCGAAAAGCTCCGGCGCTGGCTCTCGGCTGCCGCGGTTTGTTCAGCCAACACAGTTGCCCAAGGTGTGCCGCGACCCACCCGGCTGGCAGAAGTCCTCGCCTGCCGCTCTGGGACACCAAGAATATGTGGCACATTAGTCATGCCGAGTGCTTCAGGGGAGAGTTTTGCATTTATTATGAACAAGGCAGAAAACAAGCTTTCATCTTAATTTACTACTCCTCTTCCTTGTGGGAAGCCCCTGGGAGCAGATCCATCGTACCATTACAGAGCGATGGCTTCGTGGCAGGACTCAGGGAACAATGACTTCCTTTGCCTGCTGCTGTACAACTCTGAACTGCAACAGCACTCCTGGCTATCCTCATCTGAAGCTGCTTTTATTCCAGTGTAGAGTACTTGAGATGATCTCCCATCAGCTATTCCTGCTCTGCTGAAGACAAGAAGTCAGAAGTGCACCTCATCTCCTTTATCACTTTTGTTCTCCCTCGGGCTGCCCCTAATGCAGCAGTGGCAGAACTACCACAGGCACATGTGCCCAGAGAAATCACACAGCATCACACAGAACTGTCAGGGTTGAAAGGGACCTGAATGATCATCCAGTTCCAACGCTCCTGCCATGGGCAAGGACACCTCACACTAGATCAGGTTGCTCATAGCCACATCCAGCCTGGCCTTAGAAAACTTATAGGGATGAGGCATCCAGCAGCTCCCTGGGCAGCTCATTCCAGTGTCTCACCACCCTCACGGTGAAGAACTTTTTCCTAACATCCAATCTGAATCTACCCATTTCTAGTTTTGTTCCATTCCCCCCAGTCACTAGCTGACATCCTAAAAAGTCCCTCCCCAGCTTTCTTGTAGGTCCCCTTCACATACTGGAAGACTGTGTGCTTTGGGTCCTACCCTCAGCCCTCTGCGTATCCAAGGTGCATTTAGCAGCTGTGCTCTGTGCTTTACTACATTGATAAGGCTTCGATTGAAATACTTCTATTTATGAAAATGATTACTTAATTGCCCATTATCAGCTGGTGAAGCAGAAGCCCTCCTGGTAAATCACTCTGCAGCGCAGCACAAACATTTAATCACCTAGAAGGTATTTCTGGAAGAGTTCTGCATTGCAAGGACTATCATGGCTTCACTTACAGAGGGTTTTGGCCAGCAAATCAGTGGGGCATGAGTTCCTCACTATGTGTTTTCTTCAGAAGTATCCATATAGTTCCCTATCCACTCCTGACACATACCCTAAATGGACAGATGCTGTTGGGGTCTAATTGAAAGCATCTTCCCATTGCCCCCAAGCAGAGAGACAGAATCACGGAATTGTTTTGGTTGGAAAAGACCTCTTAGATCATCAAGTCCAACTGTTGACCTAACGCCACCATGGCCATTAAACCACATCCCAAAGTGCCATGTCACAGGATCTCAGGGGTTGGAAGGGACCCAAAGAGATCAGCACATCCAGACAGACCTTGAAAGTCTCCAGAGAAGGAGACTCCACAACCTCTCTGGGCAGCCTGTGCCAGTGCTCTGTGATCCTTACAGTTAAGAAGTTCCCCCTTGTGTTGAGCTGGAAACTCCTGTGCTGCAGCTTCCATCCATTGCTCCTTGTCCTATTCCAGGGAGCAAGTGAGCAGAGCCTGTGTCCCAGCTCCTGACCCCAGCCCTCAGATATTTATAAACATTGATTCAATGCCCTCTCAGGCTTCTCTTTCCCAGACTAAGCAGCCTCAGGTCCCTCAGCCTCTCCCCATCAGGCAGTGCTCCAGTCCCCTCACAGCATCCTCAGAGCCCTCTCCTGGACCCTCTCCAGCAGATCCCTGTCCCTCTTAAACTGGGGAGCCCAAAACTGAAGGCAGTACTCAAGAGGAGGTCTCACCAGGGCAGAATAAAGGGGGAAGAGAACCTCCCTTGATCTGCTGGATACGCTCTTCCTAATACACCCCAGGACCCCATTGGCCTTCTGGGTCACAAGGGCACATTGCTGTCCCATGGACAACTTGTTACCCACCAGGAGTCCCAGGTCCCTCTCCACAGGGCTGATCTCCAGCAGATCACCTCCCAACCTGTACTGCTGCAGTTTATTATTCCTCCCCAAGTGCACGACTCTGCACTTGTCCTTGTTGAACCTCATTTGGTTCCTCTGTGCCCAGCTCTCAGTCTGTCCAAGACTCACTGGATGGCTGCACAGCCTTCAGCTGTCCACACATTTCTTGAATGCCTCCAGGAAGGGTGATTCCACCACCTCCCTGGGTAGCCTGCTCCAAAGCCTGACCACTCTTGCAGTAAAGAAATTCTTCCTAATGGCCAACCTACACCTCTCCCAGCACAACTTCAGGCCAGTTCCTCTCACAGATGTAGAGGTCCTCTCTCCTGAGTGTGGTGGGGTGAGTTACCTTCTGGTTGTCTCCTCCAGCAAAGTCCTTATTCACCCAGGGAACTACACTGCAGACTGCAAAATCAGAGACGGGTGGGAGAGGCCCAGAGGGTCAAGATCTGCTGTCAGCCCCGAGGCAGCACAGGCTGCAGGAAGAGGTGAGCCTTCAGAAGCTCGCTGAGAGCAGAGCCTGGCCACGCTTTCCCCCTTTGCCTCCGCCCGGAGCAGGAGCTTAGGGGCGGGAGCTGCAGAGCTGTCAGCAGAGAGGTGTGGGAGGAGAGCTGCCTGGTGACCGCAGAAGACAAATCTGTGGGTGGTATTTTCAGCGAGATCATTAGGAGCGCGGAGCCGCCCCGTTTTATCAGTGTGTGTACAGCTGCCGATGCTCCTGCGCTGCAATTATCTGCCTGGTGCCACGAACCGGGTGTTCATCAAGGGACAAATAACTGGAGGAAAGGTCACATGTTACCCAGCAATCCTTCCCCCCCACACCCCCTGCTTTGTTGCAGCCTTAATTTTATTCCGACGCCACGAAAATGCACCTCTTGCAGTAATTCCACTAATGAGCTGTTACTTTTGGCCATCTTAGAAGAAAGGGCAAAGGTACAAAGGTTCAATTATTTGTAGTTTCCTTCTGCCTTCCAGTGCCTTCAAATTGGCTGCTTGAACACCCAAGGATAATGCACTGTCCTGGCTTGGCTATTGTTAACCACATACCAGCAATACTCTTTTCCTTTTATTATCCTCTGTACCAGCACACGTGGGTTGTGCAGAAGGGGAGGCTTCTTTGGGCAGCTTGAGTATTTCCCCACTGAAGCAGTATGCTAATGATGTCTGGTTGGTGAAGAGCAGCAGTAGGGTTTTCAGAGGGATCACTCAGATGGCTGCAGAAAGGATGCTGTATGAAGACAGATGCTGTGCTGTACTAAAAGTAGCAGGTCTTGGGAGATCACACCTTGAATAGTGCCTCCAGTTCTGGTGTCCCCATCATAGGAAGGGCACAGAACTGTTGGAGTAAGTCCAAAGGAGGGTCACAAAGATGATCCAAGGGCTGGAACACCTCTGCTATGAGGATAAGCTGAGGGAGTTGGGGTTGTTCAGCCTGGAGAAGAGAAGGTTCTGGGGGGACCTCAGAGCTGCCTTCCAATACTTGAAGGGATGCTATAGGAAGGCTGGAGAGGGACTTTCATGAGGATGTCTAGAAACAGGACAAGGAGAAATGGTTTTAAGCTGAGAGAAAGTAAGGTTAGACTGGATCTTAGGAAGAAGTTCTTCAGTACAAGGGTGGTGAGATTCTGGAACATGCTGCCCAGAGTGGGTTGTGGATGGCCCCTCCCTGGTGTTAAGGTCAGGCTGGATGAGGCCTTGGGCAACCAAGTCTAGTTGAGAGGTAACCCTGTCCATGGCAGGGAGCTTGAAGTAGATGATCCTGAGGTCACCACTTCCAACCTAAGCCATTCTATGACTGAGAAGCCTCCCCAAAATTTTTTGTGGAAAAAAAACCCCATGGCACTGAGTGGTCAGAACTTGTAATCTTCATTCTTCAGAGCTAAAAGTGAGAAAGGAGATCAGAGCAGGCTAAGTGAGCTATGCTATACCCACACAAATAAAGGTACTGAGGAATGCTCTGGCACTTCTGCTTTGTATGGTGCACCTTGCACCCATGCTGTTCATTCCTTCAGCTTCCAAAGCAGGATGGCTATGCCCAAACACTTCACACTGAAGAAGGGAGAAAGTCACACAGATGGGGACTGTGCTTTCTTTTTACAGAGGACATAGGGACAGAGAGACTGGAAAATGTATTTAGAAGTTACACAGAATGTTTTTGTGGTTAAGGAATGAGAGAATAAGTTTGGTCTCAGGTGGTTGTTTTTTTTTCTTGACAGATTTCCTCCTCTCTCTCCTGCTTTAATAATTTAAAGAAAATGTAAATGAACTATTAAAAAAAAACCTTTCTGGTGACATGTTCTAGAAACACAGAAGTGACTTTAGTCTGGGTTATTTTTATGAATAGGAATTCTGTATTTCTAAAACCTTCTGTAGAACTCAGTTCACATGTGCAAAGCTGGACATTCTCTTTCAGAAGATAAAGCATCTGGGTTTGGAAGCAGCAGCAGGCTGCAGAATATCCAAACCTTTGGTTAGTCTCAGATTTCAGCATCTATAGCTTCAGGCCATATACATGTATTAACTGGGGAATCAAGTTGGAGGAGAAGCAGGAACAGTTTTCTGATAGCTTCTTGTTTGCATTTGACAGCTGTTGGAAACTGCTTACATGCTGGAAATATTAATAGTGCTGATGGAGATAAGTGAGGCAGGCAGGCATGAGAGGAGCTGTTTATCACATGGCTCTCCTCTATGGCTGCAACTTCCTCTGGACAAGTCAGATAATGGGATTTGATCCTAAAACATGTGCAGCAGATACTGGAATGTTTACTTGAAGCCCTAACCAGCAAATAAAGGCAGTGGTGTGGTGATGTGAAAGCCTTGCACCTTCTCCTTAAACACCAGGCTGTTCCTGGAGGTTTATGCAGCCACAGCAACAACTTTTTCACTCTACACAGGAGGCAAGGAGAGTCCAGCCCTCAGGCTGGAGAGGTGGGCTGAGGATAATCTCACCAGGTTCAATAAGACAAAGTGCAAGGTCCTGCACCTAGGTTGAGGCAATCCTTGGTATCAAAACAGGCTGGAGGCTGATGAGACTGAGAGCAGCCCTGCAGAAAAGGACTTGGGGGTGATGGTAGATGAGAAGCTGGACATGAGTCAGCAGTGGGCATCTGCAGCTCAGAAGCCAAATGACATCCTGGGCTGCATCAAAAGAAGTGTGGCCAGCAGATGGAGAGAGGCAATTCTGCCACTCTACTGAGACCTCACCTAGGGTACTGTGTCCAGCTATGGGGCCCCTAACACAAGAGAGACAGGGACCTACTGGAGTGGATCCAGAGGAGGGGCACAAAGATGATCAGAGGGCTGGAGCACCTCTCCTATCCAGACAGGCTGACAAAACTGGGGCTGTTCAGCCTGGAGAAGAGAATGCTTCAGGAAGACCTTATAGCTACAATTCAGTATCTGAAAGGGACCTGCAGGAAGGCTGGGGAAGGACTGTTTAGAAAGGTTTGTAAAGACAGGACTAGGGGCAGGAAGGAGGTCCCTTCCAACCTGATGCAATCTGTGTATCTTCTTCCTATGGAGCTTATTTCAGTGAGTTATTCCTCTGTACCTCATGATCTGGTTGATGTAACATCCTACACATGCACCTCAACTTTCAGCCAGGATCCACAGTGCCTCCCCACGATGAAATTCCAGTTGGAGCTCAGAGCAATTCTGTGAACAGATCTCGAAATGGTGGAGCCAGGGCACCTGGGGGGACTTCCCTCCTGTGCAGAGCACAGCCCTGGCTGCAGTTCTCTCACCAGAGACATCAAAGAGCTGCTGGTGGAGGGATACTCAGCTAGGCAGAGCAGATCTTGCTGTACTTTACTCAGCCTTCTAGGAAAGGTGCAGTACATTCTAACATCATGACACTTTCTGCCATCACATTCACCACAGTTCCTCAGTCTGTTTTCAAGCTCCACCGCAGCAGAGTGGAAGTGAACACAGAGCTGAAATCTCCCAGGCACACTGAAAACCTGAAGGTGCCAGCCATAAGCTAAGTCACAGCTCTGAACATTAACCAGAGGCAGGGGAAGAGGCAGATAATGACAGATTCATAATTCAAAATTCTGGAGAATTGTTCATCAAACTTACCAGATAATTAAGTATCTTGCAAGATAATTTTGCTACAGTAGATCAGAAGTCAACTTTTGTCTCAACATCCCATTTAAATGATAAGGGAAGGGAAGCAGAAATTATCAAAATAGTTCCCTGCACAGTCACTTCAGAGATCTGGATGCTTTGGAAGTTGAAAGGGGGATAATTACTGACAGCTTAAAGATGACAGCAGGGCAAAGGCAGGAAAACACTTGTGAAATAGCTGACAAAACTGGAGGGAGGAAGCTGCTTCACCAGCACACCAATGGAGGTGCAGCACACCAAGCCAAAGGAGGTCCCCTGTGACGGTTTGGGAGTTCCCTGCCCCCCCACACTTTAAAATGACCCAGACTAGACCTCAACCGGANTGGAGGTGCAGCACACCAAGCCAAAGGAGGT
>VWYK01100133.1:12722-47951 GCA_013399775.1 Semnornis frantzii
TTCCTCACCAGCCGAGGAGTGGATCTTGGAGGATTTCCGCTGCAGGGACATCCTCAGCGCCGTGTCCAGGCCGGCCCTGTTCGGCATGCTGCGGCCGGGGCGGCAGGCGAAGCCCGCGGCCGGCTAGGGCGGCGGCGGACTGGCCATGGGNTGAAGGCAGCCGCTTGTCTAGGTGCGGGGGCTGCGTGTCCTTCCCCGCTCGGCGCGGAAGAGAGGAGGACCTTCCCGGGCGCGGGCCCAGCCGACCCCCCTGCTAGGCTTCTCCGATAAGGACACCAGCTATAAGGCGGGGTGCAGGCCCGGGTCCTGACAACCTCCTCGCTGTCGCTTGCCGAAACAACGGCTTCCCGGGGGACGTAGAACGGCGCGGCCAGATGCTGGTGTTTCTTTTTGTAGGCTAGAAATCGACTTGGTCTGGTTACCTACTGCCTCACATCCCTGAAGCCATCTGTACCTCGGAAAAGCTCTACTCCTCTGGTAACAGCCTCTCACGACTCCTTATACCCATGTGAATCATTGCATAAAATGCAGTTAAATCAGCGCCTAGAAGGTTTTCAAGGCATCCACCTAAAACTAGTATTTTACTGGCATTCTAGGCACATAAAGCATCCCAAGCAAAGCCCCTTCTAGATTAGGTTCCCTAACGGGGGTTCTTTGTTCCGGTTACAAGGGCATCTTTCATCACTGTGGCATGCTGCCAGCCTCTTCACAAAAGATACTGTTCCTTCTCAAAATATCTGGTAAATCAAGGATAAAAAAAAAAANAAAAGAAAAAAAAAAAAAAAAAAAAAAAAAAGAGAGAAAGAGAGGAAAGACTAATCAATATACCACTTAACTATTACAGTATGTTACCTTTCTGTGCAAAATATTTGCAACCATGAGAATTCACCTGCCAGGGGCAGGCAAAGAAGGAATTCAATTGAAAGGCAAAAATTTACCAAAAATAACCCTTTTGGTTATTACAGATGCTGGTCTCAATCAGACTCGGCCAGTAGTGGCTGCCGCATCTTAATAGTTTGCCTTCTCTACTAAGTGGGCAAGGTAGGATGGTTGATGATGAGGCAGAAGCTCCCAGAGAATGAGGATTTACTGAGTTTCAGGAAGACCTGCTTCATGAGAAATGGTCCCGAGTACCTGTGGAAAATGGCTCTAAATCTGTATCAAAACTACGCTACCACATGAAGTTGTTTTAGCATACACAATGGGAAATAGGGTGTTATTTCAAAGATAGTAAATAATGCTAAGCCCCTGGATCTCACTGTACTTTGGTGTCTTCACATATATTATTGTAACTGATACTTTCCAGCTATAACTTCATTTAAAAAGTTACAAACAAATTTTGCTGACGAATCACTTAACACTTCATAAATGCAAGGTAGTATAGAATGTGTCATTTTTTTACACTGACTTCATAGTCCACCCAGGGGTG
Organism: Semnornis frantzii; assembly: GCA_013399775.1. Classification (NCBI taxonomy): domain Eukaryota; kingdom Metazoa; phylum Chordata; class Aves; order Piciformes; family Ramphastidae; genus Semnornis; species Semnornis frantzii. The sequence continues at coordinate 14,152 of VWYK01100133.1, forward strand.
TTCTCTTTGGGATGGAGCTGTTGCAAGCATGTATTTCTTTGCTTATGAGAAGCTTTTTTCACTGGGAGAAGGCTGGCCCAAGAGCTTTTGTGAATGAGATCATCTGGTCAGGATAATGCTGAATGCTGGCATCTCTGCATGCCTTTCCCATTTTAAGCCCATGAAAAAGAAGTGGTTATTTTCATGAACACGATTTTGTCCATTAACTTATTCTTTCACCTCTCCACAGATAATTTTCTGTTGTGGCCAGTGTTTCTGCACCAGTAGGAATTGCCTGGAGAATAGAAAATCAATTTACATTTGTTGTTAGGTAGCAGACAAAGTGAAACTTGCTTTGGGCGCAAGCTGTCAGATCAAAGCCAAAGAAAATGATCCAAAAAGGACCAAGAAAGAATGGCAGCTCCTGTTTTCATGCTTACTTTTTTCCTCAGAAATTAACCTGAAGTGAACTGTGTTTACAGTACACTAGAAGTATTGTCAATGGGAAGCCATCAGCCCTGTCGGTCTGCAAGCCTAAGTAGCAACTAAATGCACTCCTTTCTTCTCATGTGGCACACTTGTTTTCACCTCTGCACCCTCAGTGTTCTTGAAGGGTGCTCCAGCTAACACACCATCTGGCTTCCATCTACACGGGGCTACTCAGTCACATAAACTTGACTACTAGAGCTCTTCTAAGAGATTTGATTACCCAACCTGCGCTAACTTCTGCAAGCCTGAGATGTATCCCTGTGGAAAGCATATCTCTGAGGATTAGAAGCCAGACATTTCAATCATGCATAATGGCATGGAAGAAAGAAGAAACATCTTTTCCACTGTGTAAACTGTAAGCGTTGGCAGACCTACCTGTTAATATAATCATACACTGCAGTCTGACGGGAAGTTGAGGGAAGGAAGTGGATTGCAAAAGTATCTAAGGATGCCAAATGTGCAGGGTAATCTCAGTAACTGAGAAAGAGCTCGAGTCCTGCCTTAAGAGTAGGGCCTACAGGAAAGCTAAGTGTGTGGTCCAGACATGAACACGAGCTGGTCGTGTTTCTGTAAGCCCACATTCACTAGTGACCAGCTTACAAGTAGCATGTCAGCTCTGAGTTTCAAGAAAATAAGCAGATTGTTTGTCTGCGCAGGACTCACCTTTGTCATTTTGTTATGCAAGGCCTGTCTTTGTCACAGTGCTGATGTGTGATAAATTATATATTATCAAACTATGACTCATGGCAATATGATTCCCTAGGGCCTGTCATAATGGCTCCGTGATTTGAATGATGTACTTAAACCAAGGAGTTGGTATTTTTCAAATTACAATGTACTCACTTTTCTAGTATTTATAGCAATGCACTTTCAAAGAGCTCAATATGAATAATAATTATTCCAATGCAATAAATAAAGCAAAAGCAGGAAGAGTGGTCCTGTGGTTAATGTGCCAGGCTAGGAGACAGGATATCTTTTTTCTGTTTCTGATGATGCCAGATACCATCTGGAGATATTGTTAAGCCCAAATTTACAAAAGATGCATCCTTTGCTCCAATTTCTCATGTTATGCTCACACTTTGGCTCTGGGAAGAAAAGGAAAAAAAACTAAACACCTTACTCAGAATTTATTATTAATAAAACAGTATAATCAGAAAAAAACATGGAATGAGAGCTAATGATTACAGAAGAAGAAAAACTAGAGAGAGCTAATTATTACCAAAAAAAAAAGAAAAAAATAAAGAAAGCTACTACAAATAATAATGCAGTTCAGTTTTCTGTAGACATGGTCTTTCTGTCTGTTCCTTTCTTGGTGATGTGCTTACCTTCCGCTGCCCCTCTGGGACGTAGAGTTGATGCTACTGACCTTCCCCAAGCAGCAAGTGTGGATGCTGCAGCTGCTGATCTGTGCCTTCCCAACAAGTTCTTTTCTGAGAAAAGCTTATGGACTTATTTATATGGGTTTTTGACATGCCTTTACATGCTCTTACTGTCTACATCTCCACATTGCATCCAGTTTTACTATATATGACGCCATTTATATATGTTGCATTCTCATTCTTTTTATTATGACTAAACCAGATTTGCCCATCTCCCGGGTCTGCACTGCTTTAGCTGACTGCTGGAGACATCTTTATACCACTGAGTTCTCTAGTGTCAAGACTGCACTCCTCTCTTTATCATCCTATGCCTCCTGTATAGTGCCCTGTGTCCCCACTTCCAGGTGACTTTCTTGTTATACCAAGCCTATGTTCGTCTACACTATTATGCTAGTTACAAATGTCTCATTCTACAGAGTGTAGCCTCATGTCACTTTCCTTATAAAAGATATAGTTGAACCATAGAGAGTTAAGCAAAAGAGTTAGACGTAGCCACCTGATGATTAGAGATATTCCTCTTACAGCTATAGAAATTAAAAAGAAAGCCACAGACAGGTCAAGGAGATCTCAGAGGAAGTCTCAGCCCCAAGGCCTTGCAAAGTTCATACAAAGCCTCTGGCCTCCTACCAGCTGTAGTGTTACTGGCCTTCAGGACTCGAGTAATCCCATGCAAATTCTGCTTGTCTGACTCTGCTGTCTTAGTAAAACCCACAACAGACTGTCTTGGTTTCAAAACAAATCTTCATGCTGTGGTGCTTTGCCCTCGTTTACATGGATAGGATCAAAACCAGTATGGTGCAAGTTATATGCTGAGACACACATGAGTTATCTGTCACTCATCATGACTTTTAAAGAAAGGTCAGAAAGCCAGTGCTTGCTGATTCAGTTCTTGCTCTTCAACAAGAGCTGGGGCTGGTCAGTCTGGAGAAAAGAGACCTTATAGCAGCCTTCCAGTACCTAAAGGGAACCTTCAAGAAAGCTAGGAAGGGATGTTTTACAAGTTATAGTGGCACTTCAGGGAGGAATGACTTTAAGCTTGAGGAGGGTAGATTTAGACTAGATATTAGGAAAATATTCTGTGCAGCAAAGGTGGTGAGACAACAGAACAAGCTGCCCAGGGAGGTGGTGGATGCCCTCTCCCTGGATGTGTCCAAGGCCAGGATGAATGAGGCCATGAGCAACCTTGTCTAGGGGAAGGTGTCCCTGCCCATGGCAGGGAGTTTGGAACTAGATGCTCATCAAGCTCCCTTCCAACTTAAACCATTCTGTGAATCTATGATTCTAGATACACAGAGGAAGTTACTTCCAGATCCAGAAAGCGTGCTTAGCATCACTCAGCTAAAGCAAATATAGCAAGTAATTTACAGATCTTTACAGAGACACTGTGTCTCTATAGACCAGTATGGCATGTGACTACTAAATCATGACATGTATTAGTGTGTGCCTGGCTCACATATAACCTCTTAAAGGATCCAATAGTTTCCTATACTTGCTAATGCAGAAGGGGCTTCATTCAGTAACAGACTGTTCTTACAGGTATCCCACAGATTTAACCTAAAAGATTATGATGAATTACACATGCACTGAGTGCATGGCAGGATGGAGGAAGGGTAAACCATTACCTGTGAGTGAAATGGTGGGGAAAACATCAAAGATTTGGAAATGTAGGCAACCTTATTTTTCACATCCCATTCAAAGCTCATGCAGGGCAATACTGAGAGAAATTTTACATACAGTGGGAAATAATCAGAGCCAGACACATCAGGGCTTTCAAATGACTTTTTGAATAGTGGCACATGTAAATAAAATTATAATGAGTAGAATAAGCACATTGATATGTTGGACACTGAAACTTTGTAGCAGGTGATCTGTCATTTGCATGAAAAACACTGGAACGGTGCAATGTGCTGAACCCCATGTATATTAACCTAACAAAACCAGTGAAACTAAAGAAAAACAATGTAATTTTTTTCTCAGTACTGAGTATTTATTATACCAGGTGTTGGAGCTTCTTCATACCTACGAGTTAGTTCAGGGCTTAAACATCAGTGTTATTACTTTACCCATCAGTGTTATTACTTTACCAGAGTAACTCCAAGTTTGTTTGCTTCTAAATATACATTCAAAATACATTTAGCTCAACTGGGACAAGTAATTATTATTTAATCATAATGGTGTCCACAGGAGGAATTAATCATTCTGGCAACTGATGGAAAACTGTGTATACAACAGCCTTTACAAATGCTTTGCACAGGAAGGATGTATGGTACAGTAGACCACAGTTTAGACATTGCTTCGGTTTATACTGAGCCAAATTAGTAATTAACTAGCAATGAAAAAAAATATTCTTAAGAAAAGAAAAATAATACTGAGGAAATTAAAACCTTAATGTAGCAATGTTTAAGGTGATATTTATTTTCGGAAAATAAATAGTTCTCAAAATGCATGAGGTGTATTTTTGCTATCTTCACTCACTTCTTTGTCCCACAGCTAGGCTGCTAGCTAATGTAAGCCCAATATTCTTTGGCTTTGTAATCAATAAGATTAGTGCACATGGAATCCAAGGCATGCGTGCTGATTGGGGTTGGGTTAGGGTTAATTTTCTTCCAAGCAGCTAAAACAGGACTGTGCTTTGGATTTGTGCTGGAAACCATGTTAATAACACAGAGATGTTTAAATACTGCTGGACAGGGCTTACATAGAATCAAGGGATTTTTTTGCTTCTGACACTACCTCGCCAGCAAGTGGGCTGTGAGTGCACTGGAAGACGGGAGGGGACACAGCTGGAGCAGCTCACCCCCAATTGACTGAAAACCATATGGTGCCTGCTCAGCAATAAAAACCAAGGAAACTGAAGAGGAAGGGGGATACTTATTATTATATTTGTCTTTCAGAGCAACTGTCACATGTGTTGAAGCCCTTTTTCCTGGCAAGTAGCTAGGCATCACCTGATGATGGGAAGTAGGAAACAAATCTTTGGTTTTACTTTGGTTCCATGCATGGGTTTTGCTTTTGCCTTATTAAATTGTCCTTATCTTGATCCATGAGCATTTTGTTATATTTTTCTCTCCCCTCTCCACCTGAGGAGTGATAGAGCCACTTTGGTGGGGACCTAGGGTCCACCCACCACAGCATACTTATAATGGTGCCATGCTGATTTGATGACATTCACTGTGTGCTGTTGTAAAAAAAAATCAGGAAAGCAAAAGTTGGTGCCAATCAGGTGTGCTCAGAAACATTGAAAAGAAGCTTGAGAGAATTAAGATGAAACCATACTCTGTAGCAAGTGTGTAAATGTTCCAAAAGATGTTTTGAACCAGCTGTTATGGCCAGGCCACTATTTGGTCAGAAATAGAGTTCAGTATGTAGTATACCTGTGACTTACACATTATTTAAAACATTTAAACAAACAAACACCAAAAAACCCACCAAATGTAATGTACAACATAGAATCAAGAAAAAATAATTTTAAAAAAAACCACTGAAACATAGTTTAATGTATCAGAGAGGAATTTTGCATCCTCTAGGAACCAGAATTCTGGGCATTCCTTGTTTGCAGTGTCCTGGCTGAACAGGATAAAATGCACATTGCTCTCTGCCCCGCTGCTCCTCAGAAAGTGCGTGCAACTCCTGCCCTGCAAACTGAGCTTTCTTCCATTGCCAAGAGACGTTTTTGCAGGCTGAAGACCTGCTCCTTAGACACCTGTCTCCAAGCAGCTTGCAAAGTGGCAACATCATCATCCTTATCTCCCAAAGCCAGGGGAGCTGTAGAAAGAAGCGGTGGCTTCGGCTGGGGCGTGTGGAAAAACGAAGCCCTAACAAGAACCTAGATGTTCTGAGCACAGGCCCACAGTGTTTCTGCCCTGGAAAACGCCTTTGGCGAACAGCGACGAGGCCCGCAGGAGCTGCCTCGCAGTGGCGGCGAGCAGCGGCCCGAACGCCAGTGCCGCTGCAGCACCTCGGAGAGCTCCCGCCGGCCGGGGCCAGGGAGGAAACGCGAGCGGAGGCCAGAGCAGCCCCGGCCCTCTCCTGCCGGCCGCCGGCTCCAGCGCGGCCCCACCGCACAGTGCCCGGGGACCAGCAACGAGAGAAGAGAAACTTATCTTCCAGCATTTTTATTCACCCCTACCCCCGCCTTCTCCCTGTTAGAAGAAGTTGCGGCTCGGTGGGAGGAGCAGCGTGTCTCCCCTCGCTCCCCCGGGCTTACGGTGCGCTCCGTACCGCCCCGGTGCCGGATTGCCAGGTCACCTTCCCTTTCGAGAGAGGGATGTGAGTCTGGAAGCACGGCCAGGTTAGGACCTGCTCGCTGTTGGCTGGCGCCCTCTTCTGCTCTGCGACACGGCCTCATCTTGGAAGCTGAAGGCTGAATCTGAATGAAGCAGGTCCATCAAGTGCACAGGCATAAGCCCTGGACCCCTGTGCTGGGACCCCCGCCAGGCCTTTGCTCTCAGCATGCTTCTGTCCCACACAGCCCCTTTCACTCAGATTGTTGTGCCTCCCCTAGTTTTACCACCATCAAAGTTAGAATTAATCACATTACAGTATTTTCTGAGCATTTCTATGTCTCAGATTGCATTACTCTTAGGGATATTTTACGATATGGTTGGTACCAGAATGGGCCAGAGTGCAGTATGAGTGCAGGGGAATAATGTGAATTTAGTGACTGAAATCAGCCGAAAGGCCAGAATCATCATAGGAAATTCATGTACAAGATTAAAAAAAAAGGAAAAAAAAAAATTGGAGTTCGTCGGTTTGAAGATGCCTTACTAAGGAAAAAAAAAAAAAGTTTTAAAACTACTTTGCTGAAATAACCTTGAATTTGGTGTTTTATTTTCATATCAAACAGAAAGTTTCAAGAGAAATTGACTAAACAAATAGAATTTAAGCAGTGTCAATTGGAAAAAGGTCTTCGCTGTCATGGTATTAGGGATGGCCTCTAACTGTAGTGCCTATACATTGCTAAAGTAATCCAACAGAAAGACCTGAATCAAGATATGCAATAGTTCTAACTTACACTATGGTGCTTATATTTTTTCCCGGCTAGTGAGGGTTCTGGAGCACAAGCCCTATGAGGAGCAGCTGAGGGAGCTGGGGTTGTTTAGCCTGGAGAAGAGGAGGCTCAGGGGAGACCTTATAACTCTTTATGACTACCTGAAAGGAGGCTGTAGTAAGGTGGAGCTTGGTCTCTTCTCCCAAGCAACCAGTGACAGAACAAGAGGACACAATCTCAAGCTGCACCAGGGAACAGGATGTTAGGAAAAAAATCTTCAGAGTGATTTGCCATAGGAACAGGCAGCCCAGGGAGGTGGTGGAGTCACAGTCCCTGGAAGAGTTTAAAAGGAGACTGGATGAGGCGCTTAGTGCCATGGCTTAGTTGATTAGATGGTGTTAGGTGATAGGTTGAACTTGATGATAACAAAGGTCTTTTCCAACCTAGCTAATTCTGTGTGTGATTCCATGTGTGATACACTTTTTCTTACAGAATTCGGTTTATGTATGTCTGTATTATGTGTGGGCACAGGGACATAACCTACAATGCTAGGCAAGGAATTACATGATACTTTACTCTCGCTGTATGCCTTTTCAGGTTTACATGGATACTACACATGTGTGCATTGACCACACACCAGCTTGATGCTCAAACACAGACTGGCCTTCCCTGTTCTTTCAGAGTTTATATGTACAGAGTTAACACTGAACAAATGGAATAAACTGCACACAAAATGTGTTTAAGAATCAGTGAAAGGAATAGTACTAGCAAGCCAAGTTCTCTACTCACACATTATTCACACAGAGAACGGCAAGACCTCTGTTTTAAAATAGCTATACAATATGCCTTCCTGCGCACACATGCTTGAAGCAAAGGCATGAGCCATTATTAATGTAGTTCAAACGTGTCTGAACTGCAAAAATAGCTCACAGGCTGTGTAAGGTATGTCAAATGTTCAGTAGAATGAATCTTGTGTAAGGAAATGCATTACAATGGAACTGGCCTAGATAAAGTGTTCATACTAAAGACAGAAAGGTTCGAGGTAAAAATTAAAGTGCTTTCCTTGGAAGCAGAAGTAAGCGATATATCTGTCCCACTTTACTTAGGACAAGAACCTCAGCTGTGGGTTACAAATGCTTGAATTTAGGTCTTTATAAACAACTACTTAAAATGAAGATGTGGCGTGATCCCACATACCCCATTATAGGTGTTCGACCTATAGAAGAAAAACAAAGCTGCGTTTGTTTTGTTTCATTTGGTTATGTTTTCATTTTTGCACTTCAGGCAATCTACATTCACTTAAGATAAATTTAGTGGTGGGATAAACACCTTCTGAAAGACATGAATGCCAAGAAGCAGCTTGCACTGATCTGGTATTTGGTGCATCTGCTCCAGGTGTCATGTAAACTAGTCAAGGTCCAGCCCAACACCAGAAAAAGAAATGGGAGAAATTTTGCTATGAAGTGCTTCCAAAAGGTGGGCTAACCTCATTCCTGCTGTAAATGAGAGCAGGTTGAGGAAAAGCTGCAGGATCTTGGGCAGTACTCACTTGTTGATGGTTTCTGTGTACAGGCTGAATCAGATCAGCTGCAGGGCATCTCAGGAGGACAAATGACAGATTTCATTTTAAAGACTCATCTCCAAGCACTGCACTAAATGTAAATGTGCCCATTTCTTTTGTTGTGCATGCTGCTCTGATTGAAGTGGGTACGTACAGGCCCATAGCTACAACCACAGTGTATGAACAGACAACAAAAATGCAGGGTTTCCTGTTGTTTGCCCCCTCTCCCTTAAAATCCTGCAGACTACAGTGATGTGTGGTCAGTGCACTCAAAAGGAGTGTCAGTTCCTCTTCAGGAACTAGTTAGTGCTGCCAGCTGACTGGAGCTTGACATTTCAGTTTAAATAAATTGTTATTTTTAAAACTTCTGCCTACAATTTTCTATTTATTGCCACAGAAATAAATTACTTCTCTTAATAAAAGTAATTTAACATGTCACTCCTTCCACATATAAAACTATCCTGATGCCAGTACCCATAGCAGTGCACCCAGGAGGTGCTGAACTAGTACAGCTTAGAGGTTGACCTGCTGGAAAGCAGATCTGTGGAGAAAGACTTGGGAGTCCTAGTGGATGAAAAGTTCATTATCAGACAGCAGTATGTTCTTGTGGCCAAGAAGGTCAACGGTGTTCTGGAGTGCATAAAGCGTGGCCAACAGGTCAAGGGAGGTTCTCCTCCCCCTCTACTCCAGTGAGGCCACACATGCAGTATTGTTTCCAGTTCTGGACTGCCCAGTTCAAGAGAGACAGGAACTACTGGATAGGGTCCAAGGGAGAGCTACTAAGATCATTATGGGACTAGCGCATCTCTCATATAAGGAGAGGCAGAGAGACCTGGGGCTGCCTAGTGTTGAGAAAAGTATTCATAAGATCCATTCTCAGTTACGTCTAATGGTGTATTTGCTCTAGTTTGGGTATCAAATACTGTTCATATTTAACACTTATTTTTAGTTTGCTTTCATGCCATACAATTATGTTTATGTAAGCTACACCTTACTAAATGCCTCAGTTGGAGAAATAGATGCTTTTTTTTTTTTTTTAAGACAGGAGAAGTGAAATTTCTAATTACAAAGCAGATCATTCTCTCTCAAAGGTTTTGAAAAAAAATACCTATTTGAACATTAAGCATTGTGAAGTAACTTGTGAAGAAGTAAATACTTCGCTTAAAGATAAGAATTTAGAAGCAGAGTACTAAAAGACTCCAAGGCATATAACAGAAACCAAGGAAAAGTTTGCTAGCAGCTCAGTAAGTGAACCTGATCCACTCAGTGCTCTGAGAGGTCACATTTTCAGGGAGAGAAAATACCAACATGGAGAAGCACTGGAAAGCTGACCTCAGGCAACCTTCAGTCTCACATTTCACAGCTTTGTCTATTCAAATTCATGACTGCAGTAACATTTGGGTAACATATTGTTTCTGCACAGATGTGCTCAGCTGTCTTTTGCCTTACACTATGCACCAGTAGAGATCTTGCTTCGTTTGAAGAGGTTCATCATCCCAACCTCAGAGCACTCTATTCCCTTGACTGTAGTTAACTGTAAGTCTTCAAGTCTTTTGTGTCCAGTAAATGTCAAGTCATGACTTATTTTACAGAAGCTTCAAGAAGTTCTTCCTTGTATTTGAACCCTCACAATAAGATTGACAGGTTTAAAAACCAAACTGTCCATCCAGAGTTTCACGCAGTTGGAAGTAATCTTTTGGCTGCTATCACAGACAAAAGCTCCAGACTTGCTCCACGTAAGCTTGCTAAGTGACGAGTTAGCAGTCTCAGCTCATGCTGGAAGAGAATGACTGTTGCATTGGTTAGACAGACACCTGTCCGCTGCTGGTGGAAATCTTCCACACTGGCACTCCAACGCTGCCACAGGTCCCACTGCTCCTGCCAACAACCACTCATTCTGAACTGGTAGCAATCAAGCTGTCTGTTCAGCAAACGAAACAGCTACCATCATAGGCAAAGATGTACCTCCCTTTCCCTGTTTTAATCATGCCAACACTGAGTGCAGTGAAGAGGTCACACCTGGGTGAGTGATACCTCACCTACTCATTAGCGGGTAAGGAACTGCTGGGGCCTGACCACACCTCTGCACTGCCACCATGATCTTGGCTGCTGCTGTAACCTGCACTTGCTGGATATTTTAATGGTGGCTTTCCTCCATCTATATTACGTTTATGCCTTCATGTGATGGTTTGGGAGTTCCCTGCCCCCACCCACTTGTAAAATGACCCAGACTAGAATTCAGCCAGCTGGAAGTTAAGAGATGAAGCTCTACTTACAGCTCAGCACAATATACAAGCAGATATATACACTATATACAGGAATAGTTACAGAAATATACAAGGTAAAGGTAATACAGAAATGTAACTCCCCTCCCAGAAATCAGAGACCCCAGGAGGGGCTCCCAACCACCCTTCCACCTTCTCCCCACCCCTACACCTTACCCCAAGGTTTGCCTTACGTGCAAGGAGAATTTTGAGGATCGTCCAGGGGGGATTAGAAGTGGTTAGTGAAGTTATTCAGCAGAGAGAAGCCAGAGTTAGACCGCCCAAGACACTGTGCGCCGTGACACAGACTGCCACCTCGAGACGCTCTCGTTTTTTTGGTTTGGGTTCTTATTCCTAAACATCTCAGCAAGCCTATGAGTGAAGTAGACGTCACCATTGTTTTCCTTCACAGCCTATAGTATAGTTTTCTCTATTAAAATATTCCAATTAGCTCAAGCCAGCACACTTCAGCTGTGCAGACTCTGATTGATAAACGCTTGAGCTTAACTGACTACGTATCCCAAAAGCTTCTTGTGGACAAAACTTGTTCTGGTACTTCTAGATCAAAGAGAACTACAAAAAATAAAACTCCAGTTGTCCCACCCAGCCGTTTACTCACCTGCCAACTAGAGAGCATACAACCAGAACCTGAGGTACATGTTATCTCTGAGACTAAACTGAAACTAGTCACTAATGTTGCAGTGGGTTGCTAGGAAAGATATGAGGAAATAAAGCCCAAGACCTGGACCAACTCATTGGCCAACTGGGCCCAGTACCTGGTGTTAGCTTCTCTGACCCCTCCATCAACCTCCCCGACTAAATGATGGTCTCCACTTCACTCTTAGAAACTAAGTAATACATGAGTGGACACACTCACCCTGTTACTCTCCACTTGAGTCACATAAAAGCCTTCAAGACTCTCCCAATCACGATGCAATTCTGCAATTGTCAGCCTGTCCCACATCTCACACTTCCATTGGTTCTGCACCAAATTCAGGCCTCAAAGCCGCTAAAAATCATCTCTTCATTCTGCACAATACTTCCTGTGAGCTTCTCCCACCTGCCTTAGCAAAACCTTCCTAGTTCCTCCATAGCACTGGCTTCTCATTGTCTCCCTGTCACATGAATGGAGCGGAGGGTTTAATCCAGGTTAGGCCACCTTCTCAGCACATCTGGGAAGAGCCATATCTCAGCGCTGTGAAGCACTTTCTCTGAGCAGGCAGCTTTCCACAGCAGAGCAGGTACATAAATACAGGGCAACACATACTTTGCAGTATACATTTTTATTCTTAAAGCAGTTAAGAAATAACCACATTAAATGACAAGCAGTAATTGCAGAGATGGTCTAAGATACTAAGAAACTAATGCCCATTGCATTACTCTGCAATGGGCAGCTGCAGAGACAGGGTTGCACATGAAATGGGGTTTGCTAAGTGATAGCAAATGCAAGAATAAACAGAGCTTTGAAACATATGGCTATTAGATCATTAAATCCCCAAGCTGCTGATAAGGTAAAAGAGTATTTGGGGCATGCGAGTAGAACTGAAGGAACACCACAGGAACAGAGTTAACAGAAGCCAGTACCAAACCTAGCCACTGAGATTTAATTGCTCCCATCACACAACCTGCTAGGTGGGCTGAGGAATAACTGACATGCCCTTCCAATGGAGGATAAACACTTTACAGGTCACATGCAGCAGGACAGAAACATAGCATGGGAGACTGTTTCCTGTCCAACAGCCTGTGACTCCTACAAAAAGCTCTCTGTATACTCTTTGATAGTCCTCCACTACACCTCAGTAGCACATACCCTGTCACAGAGCATCTCATCTTGAACCATGTATTAAACTGTACTGATTCTTACACAGCAAAATCTCACTTGAATGAAAGAAGGCACAAGGAATCTCCCTTTACCTCCAGTGCATTAGTATAGCAGCTCAGCAGGATTCCAACTAATTAGTTAAAATTCAGTACAAAGAAAAAATATCCCCTAAAGTAAGTATTTATGTTAAAAGTGACCTTGAAAGAACCAGCAAGGCAATGGTGAGCCACAGGCATGTTCCTACAAATGTGGCACTTGAGTCAGGCAGCTTTCAAAAATAAAGGAACCACAAGGAGATGAGGCAGCAGTAGAAGGCACCCATGTATTTTGATACTGTTCAAGATCCGGAGCTAATAGGGAAAAAAAATGTAAAAAATTAAGCTAGTTGATAATTGTATTTAAATTTCCTCACTCTTTAATATGGTTAAAGGAGGCACTCAAGAAAGCTGACAACAATGTCTGCAATAATCAGCAGTCCAAATCACATCAGAAGAGATCTTAATAATATCCTTCAACTCATCTAATTCTCACAAGAGTATCTCTTAGAACTTTTTGAAACTTTTGACACAAGTTTTTCACTTGCAAAGCTGAAGTAGACACTGAATAGTTTAACACAAGATTTGAGTTTCCATTCAAGAATGTAGTGAGCAGATGTTTTAACTGTAGCACCCAGCACATAAGTGCATTTGTCATGGCCATCTGTAGGCAGAGAAAGTCAGTAGGACTTTTTCTGTTTAAGAATTCTTTCTACTGCTCAGAAAAAAAACACACAGAAATACTGCACAATTCTGCCTTTCTCTAGAGACTGAGATGCATGTTTCTGAGTTTTGTAACCCTCAGTTTACTTCTAGAAACCTTAAGAGTGCTTTTTGCCTTGCATTTTTATCTACCATATCAGCTAGCACACATAGTCAAAATACAAACACACAGCTGTGGGAAAAACAGGGAAGGAATAAAGTGAAAAATGAATATAAAAAAATTATAAATCTTCTTACCCATCTACAGCATATGGTTGAACAGCAATTCACACAAAGCCTTAGTTATTTACTTTGGAATTTTATTTTTTCATAAGTTATTGGTATAAAGTTTAATACCTAATTACACAGTAACCAGAGGATTTTAAGGGAAGCTTATTTTGTCCTTTTTAGTGTCTTTTGCCATTTGGTTCTCAGACATGTTTTAAGAGGACTAGTATTATATGCGTACCTTAAACTTCTGTACAAAAACCTTCCAAGACTTTGGGTTTCTTTTGTATTGTTTTTTAGTGAGTAGGATGCATACATCATGCATATTGTAAACAATATAATGGTCAAGGAAGTATTTCCCTCTTTCAGCTAAGGCAGTTAAAAACCTATGAATATCATCTGAGTAACTTCGAAGAGTAAAAAAAGGCTTTCTCAGTGCTCACTTAAGATTTTGAGCAAATATCACATTCAGTAAGACATCTTGGAATTATTACTGATTTGATGGCTGTCCGCATTGAAAAGACAGAGATTGTCAAAGACAGCATTTAATTCTGTACATTTTATAATGTCACTAACCCATCAGCATAAAGCATTGTGTAAAACCACATGCAAAAAATTGTGTTTTTAATAGAACCAAACTGGCAAGTCTTTTGGAAGGATATTTCTGTTAACAAAACAAAAAGTATTGTCTATTAAAAGAGCACTTCAAGTAACTTAAATATCTTTAGCCAATATGTTCAGCAAGAAACTCCATAAAAGAAATTGTTCTTAGAACAAAAAAACTAAAGAATGGCTATTTAGACACCAATTTTTCAACACAGTGCTGGGTCTGTGTGAAACAATTTGTAATCTAAATAAAGTGAGTCCATTACACTGTTAAAAAACCCAAAACCATACATTAAGCAGAACTGATTAACAATTGCATTTCTGTATTTACAAAAGTGCTTAGCATAACAAAGTTACCTAAAAAAATATAAACTTTACCGAAATCATTTGGTTCTATGTGTACTCCTAGATCTGCACCTGGAGAAAAATAGTATTTACATTGCTAGATTTAGACAAGTTTCCTGTTATTTTTAAAGAAATTTAACAAAACTCCCCACACTAATGGACCCCTGTGTAAATCAATTCTGTCTGGTTCATCGTAAATACAGCAGAAGCAAATCCTTGAGTACAGAAGAGTACAATCAATTCTACCCATTGTCTGTGGCATTAGAGCCCAACGCAGGCTGCCGGCAAATTGGGCAAGTGGAGTTTTCAGAAAGCCAGCGATCAATACAATGAATGTGAAACTCATGCATGCAGGGTAACTGCCTTAGCTTATTCCCTGCTACATACTCATTAATGCAAACACTACAGGTTTTACTCATTTCATTTTCAGCATGAATATCCCCGTAGTTCCGAGTAGAAAGATTGTCAATCTGCTCTTTGGTTAAACCTCTCAAACGATCGTCATCATCATCCTCATTCAGCAGGAAGAAGTGGGCAAGTCGAAGTATGGGCAGCGTTCCATTTTCCACTAGGTTGTTAGCATCTTGAGGCTGCCTGTTATCTTGGTGGTGTTCATTACTGTGACCATAACGTCGAGTATCACTTCGTCCATTTCTTGCCCTGCCGCCTTCTACCATATGTCCACTTCTAGATGAAACCTCATTTGGATGACTGCTATTGCTAGCTGAACTTGAGTTATTCTGCTCTGACTGTACATCTGCTAAGTGATGACCACCCCTCTGCACTTCTGAGTTAGATTCAGTTTCCATTAACAAACTCAGTTCTCCAAAGCCTGTCATAATTTGTCTAAGGATTGATCGAAGAGCCACTGACGAAGGTTCACCAAGCCCAGTTTCTGAAATCCGACGAAGAGGTATCCTTATAGTGCTAACATAGGTTCGAATGCCTGCACGTTCTGACCGTGATATCGTACGCCGAAATCCTCCACTGTCACTTTCAAAGGTAACTGTGTTTTCTGCCCTTCCTACTCTAGAATGAGTTCTACTGGCAATACTGTCTCGAACTCTGTTTTCTCCAGGACGAATTCTTCTCACCTGAAGATCTAATGTAATTGTTGGATGCCTTCTAACAGCAGCTACTGGCCTACTAGATTCTTCCTCTTCCAAAGTTATTCCCAAGGATGGGGTTACATTGGAAGGTTGAGTAGTCTGGGTGTTACCTCTTGCTTGTTCTTCAGCAGGCTGTGGAGGATGCTGAGCTGTTTGTCTTCTACTTCTGCTAACTCGCTGTGCATTTCTATCCCACCTCTGCCCATCAGAATGAGCAGCACCACCTTGCCTTCGCAGCGGAGAGCGACTTCGACTATTTAAAGTAGACCTCAGTCGCAGAATTTCTAGTCTTTCATTTGTACTCATCCGAACGTTAGTTCTAGCTCTGCCTCTTCTGCCTCCTGTTGAGGTACCTCTTTCTGGCGTTTCTCTTCGCTCACCAGCAGCTGCAGAATGGCCTGTCAACTCCCTCCTCCTACTCCTGAGCCTCCCTGAGACTGGAAGAGAGGTTGTTTCAGAGCTTTGTGCCATGGAACTCCTTAGAGACCTGGTCCTTGAGGTGTTTGAAGTTGCGCTATTTGCTTCTCTTGCAGTCCTGCTCCTTGTTTGTATGGTTACTGGACTGACAGCTCTTCGATGTCTTCTTTCTGAATAAGTTCTGCTACTATCTACACCCACATAGTTTTCACCAGTAGTTTCAAAACTGTTATGTTCATGATTTATGTTGATTTCAAGACTAAATCGAAACTCCCCACTGTTTGGATTTGTTCGACTCACAGCTCTCCACGTTTGGTTTCCACTCTGTCCACTGCGAGTGGCATTTCCTGTGCGACGAAAAGTGTTCAGCCATTCAAGCAAAGAGTCACCATTTGAGTTTTCTCCAAGAACATCAGGATCTGAGTAAAACAAAGAATTGAAAATGCTCATACAGCTACACACTCAGAACATTATGGTGCACTTCAGATTCTCTATGCTTGCTGAGTCCTGACTTCAGAAATACTAGAACAGCAGGACAGCTACCTTGCTATGCTAATGTAATTTTGCTGAAAATATGTTGTATGAAAAAAAAACATCAGAAAACCTTATCACTTGAAGTTGGAAATTTTATCTTAGTAGCAGATACACAGAAAAATTAGTATGCCCACATGGCCGGCTCTGAAAATATGTTCAGATTTACTTAGTCCCAAGTTAGCTATAGCTGTCCAGGATCTATTCCACACTTAAGCTATCAATTTCAGAGTATCTTACCCAACTAATTTTCATAAAGTAGTATGGTTATGTTTTTCAGAAGAGGACAATTCTAAGGAAATATTTTCTATACAGTGTCTAAGCAATACATGGTGTCAACAGATTTGTTCCTTTTGTGCAAATACACTCTTCCTACTACAATATCACACCTGTGTTCCCAAATATCCCCCAACTATATGCTCAAGAACAGATATAAATGTTGTCATCAGTGCTATCTGTGTGTATAAATCAAGTCAGTGGTCATGATCACAGTGAAGGTTTTCCCTTAGAGCATATTAAGCTCATCCTACTCCATCTCCTTACTTTTATGAAACCTGTAAGAATTTTGTTCTTTGTTTCAAGTTGCTTATTCTTCTATATCAGAAGAGAACTGACCAAGTAATTAAGCCAATATAGATGAGCAAGTAAAGACAAACAGTGAATACAAGCCCCACTTCATTTACACAGGTTGAAATGAAATGACAAAAAGCACCAACATAGCAGAAAGTGGAACTATTTCCCAATTAACGGCTTTTATGTTCCAACTTCTCTAAAACATGATAAACCTTTTAACAATCAGAAGAATGGTAATTATTTTTGTTCCATTAAGTTTACTAACAAAAAGAGACCAGAAAAACAAGACAAAGTAATTTGTGATCGACATAAATTTTAAATACTTCATGAAAACCAATTTATTTTAATATCATTAGGAAATTTCTCTTAAAACAATCCACAGGGACACAATGAAAAACATGAGATTTGAAGGAGCTGGTACTGAAATGTATCAGCATCTCTTAAATTTCGTATGGAACAATATCTATGCATCACATACAATTCATATAAATATACATATACAAATGAAGAATTTTTACCTCCAACAGCTCTACCTTCACCTTCCCTGTTATCCCTATCAGCCTGCGTTGCCAGACGCTCCTTAGCCCCCTCCAAGCGTTGCTGCAACTCTTGTGCTGTTATTTCTCCTGAAAGAATGTACATTTTGATAATTCCAATAGAAAATGCACTACTATCGGCCCAACACAGCAATGCAGAAGTAACAGTATGTCCTGCCTTGAATTAAAATCTTCAAAAATAAGGCAAAATTGATAAAACCCAAAATAAGAGCACTAATTGAAAGTTAACAAGTATATAGAGTGAGTAAGTAGGTGTTGGAGTGAAGCAAAGGAGGGGTGTCAAAAGCACACCGACTTCCAATAACAACTCAGAGGCCCCCAAAATCGCCACAGACCAACAGACATAGTGTACCAGAAATTAATTATTTGGTTGAGATATTACCTGTTTAGGGAGATGTTGCATTTGAAAAATGTATTTTTATTCTGGCTTCACTATCTATTTAAGTTGTTAACTTTTACTGGATATCATTAATTTGGAATGGAAATGGAGGGTTTTTTCCTTTCAACAAATCCACAGGAGTCAGGCTACTTGAGTCATACAACTACATGCAGTGCCTGACAGCAGGAGGGGTACTTTATACTACATAATTTCTACTGGAGATATCTGCATCTTACCAGGAGTGCCAAGCAGGTTTCGGTCTCTCATTAATCTGTAGTCTTCTTCATTGAGTTCGTTAATGAACTGGTAATAGGCCTCCTCCCTACTGAGGCGCTCCAGCTGTCGTTGTCTCTCATCTTCACCATGGCTGTGCTCTCGCGAAGATGCCTGCTCATTGCCACTTCCTGCACGATGCCGAGAGCGATCCATAATGATAATGCCAGGTCGTCCTGAAAAAAAAACAGGAGGTCAGACTTCACAGTAATTACAGTAAGAATTTACCTAATTCACAGCAATAAGTTCCCAGCACTTTCACTTAATTTACTAATAACTAAAAATGATTAAGGTGGACCAAACTCCACACTCTCACATGTAGCTTATTATGCAAGTATTTTGATTCTAGATCACCAAAAAGTTCCCTTCATTCACTGAAAGAACATACCAGTTGGTAACAGCAACTTTAAAATAAAAAAAGCAGTATGAAACTTAACTTCTTTTAAGCTAAGTACTTGGTATAAAATCAATTTCCCTCCTCTTGAGTAAAAAGGCAATGGCAGCACGGAGTATTTTTGAAGTGAAAATGTCATTCAAAACATTGTTCTAATTTTTGGACTGTAGCTACCCAGTGTGGGCTTCTGACAACTACAACTACTGCTTTGGAGAGGACTACCTTTCACTTAACTTCTAATGATGACCTGCCCATCACAGAGCACAAAGTCTACAGAATTTTTTTTTTTTTTTTGGTGGAAGTGACTATTTTGACATTCTTAGATTACTTGTATATATTCCTTACATTCTGTGATCCCAGGATTAAGTACCAAAAGTGTATTTGTCTTCAGAAAACTTAAGAGAAAAGGCTATACTTCACACCCACAGTTCCTTATCACTTTCCAACTACTAACCAGTGGGACCATGCTATTAGAAGGCATGAATAACCTTCCAGCATCAAAAAGAGGTACTGTCTTTGTTGATTTCTGTGCTATTACCACCGCTTTCTGGTTAGGACTCAATCTTGAGCAAATCAGTTCTCATACCACTCTCCAACTTATCTGTTTTCTAAAGAAAACTTTGTTCTTCAAAATTCCATTTGGAAGAAGAGAAAGTGTATTCCTTATAGTGGACCTTCCTGTTAACATAAGCCATCTGTAATACCTGTTGAGGTAGACACCTGACAAAAGAGATCACTTCTCTGAAGAGGAGGTCACTAGGCTGAAAAAACCCCTATGATAAGACACAATTATGTTTGCACGTGAAGAAGAAATTACTGGATAAATATTCCCTTTTTTTTTTCTTTCTTTTTGTCAGTTCGGAAACAAATAATTATGTTCAAGTATGAATTAGCGGGAAAAGACAAAACAGCATTCTCAGCACACTCCCAATGAGTAATTAGTCTTCACAGGAAAGGTGATGAGACAACAAACAGACTGAACCAACTAACTGGTAGACATACATTCAATAAAGAGTAAAACTGCCAACAGAGACAAAGAATCAGGAAATGTATTTGCCAAAAGCAGAAGCTGGCATACATTTAATATACCTTGCTTATTTTCTTTGTGAGATCCATTCTGATGCATCCTTGGTCTCCTCATTTTCCACCCCACATGCTACTTCTCCTCCCACCCTGTAGATAATGGCACTTGTAAACACTTCTCCATCAGTCTTTTAACTCATCTGCCTCCTGTGTCCCATGCTGCATTTTGATGCATTTAACACTTCCCTCACAGCTCTTCAACACAATTAACATAAAGGAAATCAAACCCCCGTATCTCCTCTTCAAGGCATTTTCTTCTCTTACAATATTTTTTTTGGGGGGGAGGTTAAATTTACTGTCTCACTTCCAGTTCTGCTTCACAAGCAGCAGGTGATTCCTGACTTTCATTTCCCACAAGGACTGTATTCAAATTGGGTCACTTCTCACACCACTTCTCTCCACAAACTTCTCAGGGAACTCTTTGGTCAGCAAACCCTAGCTTCCTCAAACCAAATGCGATTCCCACTCCCTCCCTCCCAACAGACAGTTAGCACTACTATTACACTGAAGACAGCTGACACTTGATTATTACCAGGAAAATGCCCAATCTACACTGTATGAAAACTGAAGGGTCTGTATCCTACATGACTTACAACTTCACACAGGTAAAGTGGGGAAAGAGGATAAAATTCATTTAGTTACACGCAAGATGGCCATTTAGGTGATAGCCTTAAAACAACTAATTATTTGCCCAGCAATGACCACAGTAAGCTGACTTTCTGGGTATATCACTACATTGCTAGACAGAAAAAATTACATACAAATCCTTAAGATGAAAAGTCAGTCGCATGTAGTCCCTCTAAAATTAAACTGTTTCTCGAAAGAGAGGTTTGTTAGTTTTTCTTTTTTCCTCATCCACAAAAAATCTGAAAATCTCCTCAGACTTTGTGGGTGGTAGAAAAAAACCCCAGTTTTGTTGACAACTGTATAGTAGGATGATTAGTCACACTCTTTAAATGACTCACTTAGAAACAGTAAGAAGTGTGAAGTGTTCAGTTGTCCCATCTGTTTAACATAACTGCATGGATGTCAACTCCTATGCATATATTTAGCCGACACCATCAAAACCAAGTACTTCGGTACTTAAAATGTTTCAGAGTAGTTGAAGGGTATTAAGTGCATAAAAATTAAGTACTTTGGCACATAAAATATTTCTCAGCATTAAAAAGCTGAAGAGTATTAACTACCAAGATGTAAAAACTGAAATTGAAATCCAGTTATGAGTCAGGATTACTCTTCTTCACCAAGAAACAGGGACCAGATGCCAACAGTTTATCTACATTTTCTAGAATTTTGCATGAAGTATTAACTCCTTCAGTTCTGAATGCATTTACAGTGGCCCATTCTTGGAAGACTTGCACTCATTTTTAGTTAACCAATACACAGCTTATGCTTTTAGGTATTGGCCCTTTTCCATGAATTACTACCCCCAATTCCATTACGTTCGCATTTTCTGAAAGACAACCACCTGATTGCAAGCAAGACTACGGAGTTTAGATGAGAAAGCTTCCCAGAGTGACAGGGCTACTTTGCATTTCTGTCACATTGCAGCCTCCAAGCTAGGTGATCTCACTGAACTTGTGTGTGTGTGTGAAATCCACACTCAGAAAACCTCCTTCCCCACGGGGTCGAAGGGAAGTAAATACAAAGGAAGAATCCTAAGATTAAAAAAGAGGCCGCAGGACACGGAAAGCGATCCACAGGCAAGGGTCCGGGGCCGCCCACTTGCTCCCCGAGGCCGCCAGTAAGGGCCTACATATCCCAGGCCCGCGATGGCTTTACGGTCTCCGGCCCACTCCTAAAGAAGGCCACTAACCGAAGTGGGGCCACAGACGAGGAGCCGCGGCTTACGCGGGGTGAAGCTGGGAGCTGCCGGCTTGGCCGCCCCCAGCAGCGCCTGTTGCCAGACACCTGGAGCAGATGATGAGACGAGTGACTGACAAGGCTCCCACCCAATTATCTGACCAGTTTACGGCCGCCGACCAATCACAGCAGAGCAGGGCAGAGCAGCCCAAGTCCTCCCGCTTCTCTCCAGCTCCGCGGTCGGGCCCCGCCACTAACCCGTAGAATCGACTCCCTCCAGCGCTGCCCGCATCCGCGCCTCCCCTGCCCGCCAGGGACCGCCACCACCCACTGCAACAAGCCGGGAGGGCGTCCATGCAACCGCCTGCCCCGGGGTGGCTGCCGAGAGCACAGCCGGGAAAGACTCAAAAGCCCGTCCCTGCCCGCGGCGCAGACCAAGGCGGTCCACCTCAGTCCCCACTCCACGATCCCATGTCCCCTTCCCACCCGGCGGCACACGCCAACACCGCCTACATGGGAACGAAACCAACCCCTATGTATGCCACCGACGCACTCCAGCCCCGATTGCAGTCCGGGCGGCTACCGGCAGCCGCCAGCGCAGGTTCCGAGCGCGCGAGGCCGACCCCTGCGGCAAGCCCCGCCTTTCCCGGACATGCGCGCAGCGGCGGCGGGGCGGGGCGTGAACCGAGGTGGGTAGGGTTGGGGCAGCGGGCTGTGTGGTTGGTCGCTCTGGAGTCGAAGGTGCTGCGGTGCAAGCGGTGCAGCGAATGCACAGACTGTGAGGAAAGCGGGAAGCGCCAGTGGCCTCCCGGACCCTTCTCATCTGCATCCGCTCGGGCTGGTTCTGCCGCGATCTCCCGGCAGCCTGGTCTATGCCGCGTGCGCTCTGCCTCTCTATGTTTTCATTAAAGCTTCGGATTACTGTTTTGTTATTTTGACTGGGTTGCCATTCTGTAGAGTTCTCCTTTGCTTTTTAAACACGTTATGGACGTTGTCTTAAGTCGGAACTCCCGTGTCGAAAATCCCCGCTCTGGTGGGTATAGTTGTAACAGTAAAAGCAGATAAAGGTATACATGATTTCACAATGGGTTGCTTCTCAACTGTTGAACAATCTCATCATCTTGAACCTCATGATGTCAGTGACCATTCTATTTTACCCAATTAGAATAAGACAACAGCTTCAGCTACTCCAGCTGTGTCCAGTTCTGGGCCCACTGTAACTATGTTCAAGAAGGACATAGAACTGCTTGAAGGAGTCCAGAGCAGACGGCACGAAGATGATCAAGGGAATGGAACATCTCTCTTACAAGGAAAGGCTGAGGAAGCTGGGGCTCTTTAGCTTGGAGAAAAGGAGACTGAGGGGTGACCTCATCAGTGATGTTAAATATGTCAAAGGTGAGTGCCAGGAGGATGGAGCCAGGCTCTTGTTGGTGATGCCCAATGACAGGAAAAGGGGCAATGGGTGGAAGTTGAGGTATAGGAAGTTTAGTTTAAATATGAGGAGGAATTTTTTCACTGTGCGTATGACATAACACTGGAAGAGGCTGCCCAGGGAGCTTGTGGAGTCTCCCTCTGGAGATACTGAAAGCTCACCTGGATCTGTTCTTGTGTGATCTGGTATAGGTGATCCTGCTCTGACAGGGAGCTTGAACTAGATGATCTTTCAAGGTCCTTTCCAGCCGCTGATATTCTGTGATACTCGTTTGGTACTTTTATGATAAATTGCATAAGGAATATGATTATAATCACTTTCCCTGTTGTCTCCTTTTTAGGCATGACTTTATTTAACTGGGGTGCATCTCCTGTTTTTCATCACTCTGCCTTCTATTTAGTTTCTGCAGGAATCTCCTTTCACCTTCTCTGTTTTCTAAAATAAAACATTAACTCCTCAGTGTCATCACAGTAACTATTGTCTCAAGCTGTGATTTTAGTAATTTCAATTTGCAGAGCCTTAGAAGTTTTTCCACACGAAACAAACCGTTTTACGAATTTCACGGATGCTAATTGCTGATGTACTGATAGCATCCACAAGCTTCCTTTTATGAGTTGCTTCTGCGATTTGCTTCAACACAGTGGAAGTTGGCAGAGGAGCATGTTTCAAGCCTTAGATAAACTCTTTGCATCAGAAAAATTAGAGGATTTTGCAAGATGCTTTCACTGTGTAAAAGCACCTGATCCTTAGAATACCCAAACAACTCACACTTCTATTCAAACTGCTTGCAGAAATAAATTTTTTTGTGCCACTAGTCTTGATGCAAAGACAAAGCCTCACTCAGAAGTGAGGTGAGAGGAAGGACTCAGGGCTGCTGTTCAGGAAGAGAACCTCCATTGAACATAACCCAGAACTTTATTATGCCTGAATAAAATATTTTACACAAGTGTTATGTTTAGGTTTTGTGTTAATTATGCTCCTTTCATACCAGCACATGATACAAACTGAGGGTTGTTAGCAATAAGTCCAGACCAAGGACTACTTCCTCCTGCTCCTTGTACTTAAAAGTAGAACCTTCATTATTATTCATGTTCCTTATCAAAGTATGAATGATTAGCATTGCATTATGATTTCCTTTGCCTGGAGCAACTAAAATATATCTTTAATGAAGACATTTTACTTTAAAAAGAAAAGTCAAAGTTTATGAAATAGTCTGAATCCCTTGAAAACTCTTTTTTCCCCTGCAGTTATTTTGTGTGCTATTTTAAAAATGTTTTCCTCTTAGAGTCTGTTTTCGGTAATCATTATTCCACAGTCAAGCACCGCAATTTCTCTGCAATTTGAAGCCCATGTATAGGCTACTCACCCAGATGAAGGTTATATTTTAGATAGATAAATAAATCCTAATTTCCATGGTGAAGTCTGAATTAGTTTATTTTCACTGACTTGTCCCCCAGTGCAGAATTTTGTGATCATACAGATGTTTCAAAACAATAAATTCTAACTAAGTATAGTATTTCTTTATTTTATGCTCTGTTGATAATAGAAAATAACAAGTAGATCTTTCCCAGAATATTATTACTGCACTATTGTAACAGTTTCCATAGAAGTATTTGGAACTATAATAACAATAACCGATGGAGGGCAGCAAACCTCAGGCAATGACTATGTTTTATAATAACAGAGAATCTGTAACCCTAGTTTTAATTTATTTAAGTTCTTTAGAAAGTAACTTTATTATATTTTATTACTTGGTATTATATAAGTAAGACAGAACCTCATAATCAGTTCGTTTAGCAGGATCAAAGTACATGCAGATGCCACCAAAGTGCTGACATTAGCTTGGTATGCTGGATAAACTGGAGGAGTGAGCCATCATAAACTTCATCAGGTTCAATGAGGACGAATGCAAAGTCCACCATTTAGGAGTGACCAGCCAGCACAGTACTGACTGTTCCTGCAGGAAAGGGTGGAGGTCCTGGTGGGCAGTGGCTGAACATGGGTCAGGAGTGTACCCTAGCATGGCTGAAAACTAACAGGTCTCTGTCAAGAGGAACGCAATGGGTTCTTGCAAAGTGGTTGGAAGCCCTCTGGTGGCTGGCTTTTGCCTGCATGTGGAACACAATGCCCAGTTTGGAGGTCTCCAGTAGAACAATCGTTATACGGAAAATTTTTGATAAACTGGAGTGAGATGAGCAGAAAGCACTGAGACCATCATGGTCTGAAGCACTGGTCCTGTGAGATAGGCCGTGAGCACCACAGCTTCTTCAGCTGGGAGAAGGCACAGCTTGGCGGTGCCAGCAAGGAAGTTACTGAGATGACAGAACCTGAAGAAGAACAAAAAATTTACCCTTAAGGGCAGTGAAATCTAGCGTGGCTGTGGAATTTCCCTTCACAGAATTTTTCAACACCTGAGTGGACAAAGCCTTAAGCAACTTGAATTTAATAGTAACCCTGCTTTGAGCAGGATATTGAACTAGGTAACATCCAGAGGCCCCTTCCAACCTGAATATTTCTATGATTCCGTTTACTGAAATAATACAGAATAATAAAATAATATTAGCTCTCATGGTTTATTTCCCCTCAGGTAGCAATCTTTGCAAATAACAAAAGTAACCAGGAGTTCATAGGCTGAATTCAGGTCAAGGTCTGTTGAGACTCTGCAGAACTGATCCTCTGGCATTTTTGCGAGCATAACCCAGTTGTGGTCCTAGTTACTGTAGGTGGTCCTGAGTCTGGCAAACAGATGTTTCACTGTCTGCAAGAATGACTCTCCTGTTCTACAGCATTTGGGTCTGAAAAACTGATTTGTTTGCAGAATCCAGGACATCTTGTTAGATCATTCACATCAGTGATTTGATCAACTTTATAGTAGTTGATCAACTTTATAGTAAAGTATGGTTATGTGCAAAATTTAAACCAAAAACCACAAGACATTGCTTTGCATACAAAACTATTTGTAGAACCAGTACTTAGCTGCATTAAATAAATGCTGCCAGTATTCAGGTCATCTGCACATGCAAGGTTGGAAAATACTCAAACTGCACAAGTGTGATTGGTTTTCTTTACACTCAACCTCCCCCAACCAAATCAACTTTATTCTTTTGCCTTCAGCTTTCCTTGATCTAAGCAAAAGCAGAAGTATAGCACTTAGCAGGACTGGGGTTTTTTTTTCACTCAGTAACAAGATGGGAACACTATAGTGGGTCTGCTAAAGAATCTCCCTTTGAGGATATAAAAAACTTCTAGCAGGTAGCTTCCCTTACATGAAAAATTTTCCAAACAGCAAAAGTATGTTCAAATATGGCAAATTAATAAATGGAGCAAGTGGGTGTTCTATTGGCATGGGCTCGTGATTGAGGTTATCCACTTACAAAACACAAAGATGAGAAAGTGAAAACTTCAAGGATATACTTCTCTGTACCTTTCCTCCTCTGTTTATGAAAACTGCAAAATACAATGCAAGTGGCTTGTTGTATATTCCCCAGCTATAAATTTAGCTTCACAAAGTGATGCTACTACTGACACTGTGGCTGTTAGTATGCAAATGTGCACATAAAAAAGCCTTGCTTTTGGGACTGCTACTCCAGCTTGGGTACAGAACCTGCTTCGTGTGGTGCTGTACCTAAAGAGACAGCATCTACTCATTACCACAACTCAGCCACCTCACAAACAATCTAGGGCTTTAACCTGAAACATGACTCCCTGTATTCAGAGATGTCTAATGATATGAGCCTTCCATGACTACTTTCATCTCAGTATACATATTGCTTTAATAGTTGTCTCCAACCCTCTGCACATCATCAGTGCTAACGTGGTAATGGATGCTTTCCTATGGAGAACTTGGGTTTTCTTCAGACGTGTGGTCACTTCCAACAAAAATGTCAAAAGTGTGTGTTTGTACAGAAAACATCAGAAATGACACAAACTTGGAAAAGAATGGTAGGATAAAGAGAACCATGAATGTTAGACGAAGAAAAGAGAAAGGCTCCAAAGAGCCAAATTCATAAGGAGATGTTAAGCATATAATTTTTTTTAACTGATTTTCTGTAACAGCATCAAAGGAGTGGATACAAAACAAGCAGTAAGAGATAGCAAATTCTATCAGTTTAAAAAGCCACTGTGGGGACCTGAGAGCCAAGAATAGCAGATCATGGCCTAGTCATATTTTATTTTTAAGAATGGATGTCAAAATTATTTTCCCCTTGAAATTATATTATATCCTCACAGATATTCTTTCAAATAAAGCACAAAAAGTATGCAGTTTTCCATGAAACAATATTAAAGTTGACTTGAAATGCCAAAAGTTGCTTTTCATCTTTAAAAAGATCAAGGTGTGCTTTCTGTTTTCAATCTCTTATGACTTGACGGCCATCCATCTGAACTGATACAACTGGAGGTTGATGCAGTACAGATAACTGAAGTGAAAACTGTGTGGAGCAGCAGCAGCAAATGTACAGCTCAAGCTGAAAGGCATCTAATCCAAATGGTATGAAAAAACTGATGAAAGAAACATTTGCAGAAAAGCAGACTTGTAAACATTCTTGCAGAAGGACCAAAGTCTGAAAGAGAAGAAAATTTACTTCTGTTGTGTTTTTGACATCTCAGTGTTTATTTGTCAAACTGTGGAATTCTTTCCTAACAATTTATGTAAACATGTAAAATATAGCACACATCCTCAGAAAACAAGTCCTGTTTTGTTTTGCTTTTTTTCATTCATGTCCTCTTTTCTTCATATGCAGACATTAATTTTCCTCCATTCCCTGCAGGTCAGGACAGACTATATTAATCCATTAATTACCATGCAATAACTGGATCTGTGTGAAGGAGTTTGGATATTTATTGCATCCATGGAGGAGTGATTAATAATGCAAAGAAGAGTACAAAGTTACAAAAGAGTGATTATTTCTACATCCCTCATCCTTGCTGACAAAACTGTGGGTTGTCAGCAGGTGGGAGGTGCTGAACATGGTGGGTTTGGCCATGCAAGCTTGGTCCCTGCCCTCCCTGGAAGCTCCCAAAGCCAAGCATCCTTGAAGGCAGAGTTGTGCTGTTCTGCTTTGGGCTGAGGTGGATGAATTTTATGAGATGGATGCATCTTTTTGATGGTTCTCTCAATTATGCATATTTTCGTAACACCTACCTAATCGCTTTTTCTAACATATATAATATCCCTAACAACTACATAGTAACATACCCATGGTTCAGCTGTGGCCATCTGCCATCAGTCCAACTGAGTGATGCTAGCTCAGGAGGCTGGCACACCTCTGTTTCAAATTTTCTGGAATCAACTTTAATGTGTAAATGGAAATTAAGATTTGTAGATTGGAATGGAGACTCTATCAGAGAGTTCCAGCAATTTTTTTTTTTCTCTCTCAGGAGCCTCCACATTCTATGATATTTTGTCTCATATATATTTGAGTGGCCACTTAATTACCCACACTGCATTCCTGAGATGAAATGTGCAGCGTATGTGCGTGATTAGTAAAATTGCCAAAAGCTAGACTGAAATTAGAAATACTGCTGTAGCTTTTGTTTATTTACAAACTCTCTAAAATGACCATCTGGCTTTCTGTTGGGTTGGTAACTATGGCTCTGTTGGCCAAGAAGGGGAGCTGAGAACTGCCTCGTTACTGGTCAAACACAAGGGACTTGCTAAGCATAACATCTTTTGCATTAAAGACCTGGTGCTGTGATCCTGATTTGTCTCTGCAGCTGTGTGAAGAAGGTTCATCAATGCTGTATCTACATCTAAAGTTGTGGCATTATTTTATTTGTAACGATGCGAACAGGTGGTCTGGCAGATAGATCGGACAAGGACCTTTTACTGTCTGCCTGCACTTGCCACTCTAGAGTAGACTAATGACCCTAATATTCACCATAACCACAAGGGCAGCTTGCTGTGGCAGCTGACTGCAGCTCCATCGGCCCGGCCTAGGGGGCCGATTCAGTGCAAGCCATGGGTGAAGTCCCTGTGTTGCAGCGAGTACGGGCAGGCCAGTGGAAGCCTGATCCACAGAATGACGACGCGTACAGCCCCTTTCAGCCCTGTTATCCCAGGCTGGGCCCTACAACCACAGCTGCGCTGGGCGCTGCCAAGACCTGCCATTTGCTTCGCCAGAGACCACAACTCCCGGCAAACAACCGTCGCCTCGCACGCTCAAGACCACAACTCCCGGCCTGCCTTGCGCGGACAAGCCCACAACCCCCGGCATGCGCCGCGGGCCGCCGTGCTGCACGCCTCCCGGTCACTTGAACTACATCTTCCAGCGTGCTGCGGCACCCGTAAGGCATGCTGGGTCGGGCGGGGCTCTGGCGGAGGTCGTAGCCCGCTGCCTTCCACGTGGTGTGCTGCCCGTCGCGCCCGCGCCCGGGGTCGGGGAGGTGCCCGTGGTTTGCGACGTTTCTTTGCGGCAGTGCGTCCAGGCGCGGCCGCCGTATTCCGCCTGGGAGACCGGCTGTTGTGCCGCTAGCTGGCGGGGTGGGGAGGGAGCAGCCGGAGAACGGGGCTCGAGAGGGAAGGGAACAGCCCCGCCGCCGCCCGTCCGCCCGCCCGCNGTCGGGGGCGACTCGGCGCGGTGCGGCTCAAGGCGGCAGCTGAAGATGGACTATGACTTCAAGGTGAAGCTGACCGGGGAGCGTGAGCGGGTAGAAGATCTCTTCGAGTACGAGGGCTGCAAGGTGGGCAGGGGCACCTACGGGCACGTCTACAAAGCCAAACGGAAGGACGGGTGAGTGAGGAGCGGGTCTTCCCCGGTCCCCCCGAGGAAGCTCGTCTGCGGCTTTTTCCCGCCGGCCCCTCCCGACCCCCAGCCCCCGCTGCCCGCCGCTGCCCGGCGCCTCCTGCCCTGCGGGGTTGTGTGTTCCCTCGTCTCCCCGCCTTAATGCCGCCCTTGTCCGGCCCTGTTTTATTCTCTCCCTCGGAGAGTTAACCCCCGTGTTTTGCTGCCCAGACTGTGCTTGGTTTTCCGTAGCTCACTCTGAGCGTGTTTTAATCTGAGAGTTCCCGTCCCCTTAGCGTAATACTGGAGTCTGGGCTCGATAGGGGTCGATTTTGGAGAAAAAAAAAAAAAGTAATTGAGGAAAACACTTAAGGAGCTTTCACGGTGAATGAATGACTAGCCCCTTAGAATGTTTAGCCTCACCATCAGCTTCATAGAACAGGGTTTGATTATCTTTTCTAATAATGCTTTTTTGTCTGATTTATTACTTCTAGTCACCATTTTGGGTATTCTTACTGGCTGCTTCGAAAACCAGAGTCTGCTGGTCTTTTGAGGGCGTTAGAATGCCTTTAAAGAGCTTTATATTTGACCAGTTCGTGGTACAGACATGAGTAAATGCATTTCTGTGCATAAATGTTTTAAAGAACGGTCTAGCATGCTGTCATTTAGGTTTCCCTCGTCCATGACATGGCATCACTTGCTGAACAGCAGAACAATAGGAAGTAGGGAGGAGAAGAAGCAAGAGAGGGACGGGTTGTTCTTGTAACAGGTCCTAAGTAATGTGCATTTTAAAAGTCTGGGTGTTATTTTTATGTTTGCTAAATAAAAAAAAAACTTTTAAAGCAGGTCGTGTGCAGTTACAGCTGAGGCATGTTCTCATTCTGTTTACATAAGCTTTAATTCTAGAAATGCTTTTAACCATTACCTACGGAGCAGTTGTACTGGGACTACCGACACCTTACTTTGTCTGTTGTAAACATGCTGGTATTAATTGTGGCACAGTTACTTCAGCGTGCTGAGTCCGATAACTACTTTTCTTCTCAAATTTTACATTTGGATCTTTCATAGAAGGAATTATTGCCATAGCGTTTTTTCTGTGAGAGGAAAGGGAATAAACTGTTTTGA
Source organism: Semnornis frantzii (assembly GCA_013399775.1). NCBI lineage: Eukaryota > Metazoa > Chordata > Aves > Piciformes > Ramphastidae > Semnornis > Semnornis frantzii. The sequence continues at coordinate 44,950 of VWYK01100133.1, forward strand.
GCACTAAAGCCTCCTCACTTATAGGTACCAACTTTGCTAGTACAGACAGCTGCAGTTTTAGAGCTGATATAAAGTACAAAAGTAGATGGAGGTACTGAAAGAAATTACTACATTTTCAGTGGCTGTGTTAGGCTCTATGGAAGGCTGTTCAGCATGTTGGACCGCAGCAGCGTCAAATTCAACATGTGGCACTGAAGAAGTGTATATTCAAGCATAGTTTTGGTGAAATCATCAGTCTGCTTCATAGTGTTTGGGAGAGACTGTTTAGAGCTGCTGGCAGTAGTGTCATTTTGAGAAATGTCAGGAAAATGGAATCGTGTGCTTCAGAAATGGATGGTTGCTCAAAGAACAATTTAAGGTAGAATTTCTTTTTGGTTCTTGAGCATCTATGATTTTAAATCCTCTCTCCTCATGGTGGGAGTGGAAAGCAAGGTATGATATTTGATTAGAGTTTGCAAAAAAAAAAAAAGTGAGCAATGTGTATTGTCTCCTTTTTTTCCCCCCTTATTGTTCATTCAGTGCTTCCTTTCCCTTTCCTTTGCAGAAATGAAAGGGGCATTTGCTCTCCGAGTTTCCTGAAAACTCTCTTTTAAAGATACTGTGTAATCGCCCTTGAACAATCACTAAAACAAGTAAAGCAAACATCCATATATGCTCTTGTAACTTATGGTATGTGATTATAACTTAGATGAATTTTGGGTTGAAGCTAAAGGTTCCATTTGCATCGTCATACTCAAATCAATTACATTGTAAAACGATAAGTAGTTGCATTTAGTTTTCCTGAAGCTATGATAATGTATGGATGAATGTTGTATCTTGCAGTGGGGCTTGTATGAAGCAGCTCAATGTTGGTATATTGCTATATACAAATTTTAAATAAAAACATCCTTGCATTGTTTCAGTATTCTCCAGTTGGCACATACTGATAGATAAATAAACTGCTTTTTGAGTAGTTCATAATATTTATACAGCTCAGGTTTTCTTTACATGTGAAGTTCTTTGCTATTAGTTAATTTTTACATTTTTTTCCATGAAGGTGTAAGTAAAAAAGCAAAGTTCATTAGATGAATCTAATTCATGTTTTAAATAGCATCTATCTCATAAGTCTATTAATATACCTCATGATTTTTTGAGTGCTGTGAAGAATGGGCTTCCAGATTGCAAATGTTTTAATAAAAATATTTGGGCAGCCTTTTCTTAAATGACATCTTCTATATATGTATGTCTGATGAATAGAAGAAACACAGGAAAAAAAAAAAGTAGTTTGTTAATTCAGTTTGTGCAAATGTATGTTCAAAAGCTCTTGGTGATAATCTAGTATAAAAGTATTAGTAGTTAGTGTGTTTAGTGGTATGACTGCAATCTTCACCTTTTAAAATTGCTTTTACAGCTGCTTCTGAGGCGCAGAATAGCAATTCAAAACTAGGTAGCATCTGTGTGTCTTAATTGTAGGAAGTTAATTGTATGCCGTTAAAACTACACAGGAATGTTTTGGAGGACAGTCTTACACGAAGCTTTATAGAGTTAGAATCCTAGTGAGTGAAAGAGATATTCTGTTATGTGCTTTAGTAACATGACAGAGGTGTAAACAAGCATTCATGCCCTGCTCCAACAAAAAACACAAGCCAGCCCTGCAGTGCCTTCCACGTTAAAGTCAGGCTTGGGGTCTTGTCTGGTGTATCTTAGGGGGTCATCAGGTATCATGGTTATTTCTTACATATTTGCTGCCAGACTTGACCCAGCTGAACATCAAATCATCTGAGTAACATTGTTAAGCATTGCAGCTGAGCTTTACCTGGTGCATTGTCTGCAGCAAAATGGCATTCTTTTCTTAATTTTTTATTCTAGTCGCTCTTATTTTGAAGTCTGTGGTCTCTGTGGCTGAATCTTCCTGTTTGAGCAGGGGTTTTGTTATTGGTGTGTTTCTTTGTTCGTGTTCAGGATTTTTTTTTATTATTTATTGAAGGGTGCTATCTTTTCATCAATGCGGTGTCTGCAGTGGGTTCTAAAACAAGCTGAAATTTATAGCTGAAAGGTGTACAATAAAGCATTTGGCTCTAATGGCAGACACTGCATGGTGTGTTCAGCATCAGTCCAGATAAAGAAACTGTTCATCCGTTGTGGTAGAATGATAGATTGGGTTGTGGTTGTGTGTGTGGTGTGTTTTTTTTTTTTTTNNNTTTTTTGTTTTTGTGTGTTTTTTTTTTTTTTTTTTTTTTTTTCCTAGAAAATGTTCATTATTTCCTGTGTAAAAGCTGTGTTGTGTGCCATTTGGTTGCTTCCTCAGGAATATTGCTCGATCTAGGTATCAAACCTACCTATTGGACTTATGCTGGACTTGGAAAATACGCCATCAGTTTTTACTATGTTGGGCTAACATGCAGATTTGATTTTTAAAAATATGTTTCTTAATTAACTGATTAAGCACCTTCACAGCTCACTAGGAACCAAGTGTCAGTTATGGGCAGACTGAGGTGTCAGTACACTAGAGACTTCTCATGCAAGCCCGGTCACCCAGCTAGTGCAGCACACCAGATACATGGTCTGCTGGAGCTGGCAGCATGTGCTGCTGATGTACTACTGATGGCTAAGCAGTACTGGGTTTTAATGGGATTGATCTTACGCTGCTTTCTTTTGTTCACTCTCCTGTTATTGATACAACTATGGTTGGATATCCAAGAGTAAAACTTGTTCTGTGGAGCAAGGCTGTCTCAGTGGCGATTTGTTGTGTTTCCAAATATTTGTTTTCCTTGTTTATTGAATGTGGTTTGGATGAGAATGAGAAAGTATTTAAAAGATCTAACTTTTTAATTGCAACAACAATAAAATGATGTAACTGAAGATTTTGAACTCTACTAACATCCCCGATTTTTTTTTATTGGGAGCTTTTCTTAATCTCTCAGAAAGACTTAAGTGCAGGTGGGGAACCAGAAGTGAGTCTGTCAAGTGCTCACCCTAGTCACCGGTCAGGAACTGAGATAATGTAGATTCCAACTAGAAAT
>VWYK01100134.1:0-49875 GCA_013399775.1 Semnornis frantzii
CGGGGTCACTACAAGCCACACCGCCTCACCCCCGCGCGCCGTGCGCCGAGACACGCCCCCCGAGGCTGCACAGGCACGGAGTGACCGATCCCGGCGTGGGGGCTGGAAGGGATCCCTGGAGATCATCTCATCCAACCCCCCTCCTAAAGCAGGGTCACCCACAGCAGGCTACCCGGGATCACAATGTTCAGGTGAGTTTGGGATCTCTCCTGAGGAGACTCCACAACCTGTCTGGGCAGCCTGCTCTGGAGCTCCAGCATCCTCACACCAGAGAAGTGGAACCTCACAGAACCTCCTGGGTTACAATTTGTTTCCCTTGCCCCTTGTCCTGTGGCTGGGCGCCGTCCTTTTGCCCCACACCCTTTAGATCTTGCTGACCCCTGAGAAGGGTCAGGCTGCTCTTCTCCAGGTTAAACGGTGCCAGGTCTCTTGGCATCTCCTCTTCACAGTCTTCTCAGCATCTTTGTTGCCCCCACTGGGCTCTCTCCAGTGGTTCTCTCTCCCTCTTGAACTGAGGAGCCAAAAACTGGACACAGTACTCCACATGGGGCCTGAGTAAGGTAGTGCAGAATGGGATAAGAGCACCCCTCGACCTGCCAACCACACTCTTCTTTGTGCACCCCAGGAGACTCTTGGCCTTCTTACCCCAAGGGCACATCACTGGTTTATGCACAACTAGTTGCCCACCAGCACTTCCAGGTCCTTCTCCAGAGCTGCTTTCCAGCAGGTCGACCCCTGGCCTGTACTGGTGCAGAGGGTTATTCCTCCCCAGGTGCAGGACCCTCCACTTTCCCTTGTTGAATGTCATGAGGTTGGCCTCTGCCACATATGGGACATACAAGGACACAAATGTGAGCCCTACCTGCGTGTGCACCCACAGGCAGCCCACATGCATGGAAACACACATATGGAAGCCCTGAGGGCAGGAAGGCTCCAGAGAGGGATCTACCAGGTGGAAAAGGAACCAGAGATGTTGGCGGTATTAATTCCCTGGTAATTGTTAATTTAGAAGATGAGCCAGTGTGTGCCTGCATAGCTAAGAAGGCCAACAGCATCCCAGCTTGCATCAGCAATAGTGTGGCCAGCAGGACCTGGGCAGGGATCATTGCCTGTAGCAGGCAATGACAAGGTTACACCTTGAATCCTGGGTTTGGTTTTGGGCCCCTCATGCCAAGAAGGACATTGAGGTGCTGGAGTCGGACCAGAGAAGGGCAAGAAAGCTGGTGAACGGTCTGGAGAACAGGTCTGGTGAGGAGCAGCTGAGGGAAGCGGGGTNGCTCGATGGTGACCTGGCAGTGCTGGGATAATGGCTGGGCCTGATGGGTCTTGAAGGTCTCCTTCAGCCAAACCCTTCTGTGATTCCAGGACTCCCAGCACCCACACACCAGCATACACCTCCCTCCCTGTGCAAGCCTGCAAACACCCACAGCCTGTGTCACACGCAGCCCTCTGTGTGTGTCCATGGACACACAGTTCCAATTGCTTGCAGATATCTGAGCCCCCCCCACGCCAAAACCCACCCCACTGCTTCAACCATTCCCTCTGCAAGACCTCCTCCAGCTCCTCCACTCTCCCCCTGTGCTGTACTGGCAATCAGCTGCGCCCTCCCTAAGCAGACATACAAACACACACTGCCACACATCATCACCCCACCCTCTCCCTGATACCCACAGCCCCTTCTGAGTGAGACTCGCAGCTCCCAGAATATGCAGTTTGGTATAAATAGCGATTTACAAAGAGTACAAAAATAGAAGGGCATTGGGGGGGGCAATTCTGACCTGTAGTGCTTATATGCTGGCATCCCCCACCCAGCACAGCCCCATGGGAAGCAGAAAAATGTGCAAGTGGAGTTTGGCTGAGGGGTAACTGGGACCTCAGCCAGGAGCCTGGGGTGGGGTTCTCCACTCCCACTCTGCCCAGGGCTCCCTCCAGCACCCTGGGGTGTGGAAACTGCAACCCCTTGAGAAGGGGGGGAGTATAAAAAGCGAAAAGTGCATCAATCTACACATCCTGTCCCAAACCTGCAGGGGCCTGTAAGCTCCCATGGGTAGCTCCCAGGATGGGGGGCACAGGCTGTGGCATCTGCAGTGGACCATGGGGCAGAAGAGCTTGGGGCGAGGCGGGGCAGGGCAGGTCCCAGGTTCCCCCAGCCCCTCTGCCCAGGGCAGCAGAGACACAACATTTGTTTCATGGCTTTGAGAGGTCTGGGGAGTCACAGCTGTACCCCCAGGGTAGCAATTGGAGGGGGGTGGGTGGAGCTGAGCCCCACCTGCACCCCAGAGTGTGCCACAGGGACAAGCACCCCAGAGCTCAGGGCAGCCCTTTTTGTGCCCATGAGCACACCAAGATGAGTCTGCGTCCCTCACCCTGACAGGGGCAAGGAGACCCTGTGCTACAGCTATGGGGGTGCTCCCACAGCCCACACCCATCCCATGTGGGGACAATGTGACCCCCTTTGGAGAACCCCCAAGGCAGACAGGGTGCTGGTTCCCCAAAAGTGGGCGGATGAAGCACCAGGGGTTGCCCAGTGTGTGGGGCACACTGGGCTCACGCCAATACAAGGCACAGGTGGTGAGATCAGTGATTGCTTCAGGCCCAGGGGGATTAAAGCTGGTGTCTGTGCCCCGTCCCCAACGCTGCGGGGTTGGGGGGGGGGAGCTGGGATCGCTGGTGTGGAGCAGGAAAGGCTCACCAACTCCATCCTGGGAAGCCACCCTGCTGTGTCCCCGGTGGCTTTTGGGGTGGCAAGTCCTGGCCCCAGCAAGGCACTGGTGGTGGAGGAGGGGTTGTGGTAGGGTCCCTTCCACTTTCCCCAGCTGGACTGAGGTGGCGGATGGGTAGGGCAGGGCACCTATACCAGCAACCCCATGCGGGTAACTTTGGCTGAGAGGAAAGTGTGGAGGACGAAGACGAAGGGCTTGGGGCAGGAGTGCAGGTCCAGAGCCTGAGGAGGAGGAGAGTAGTGTCAGCCTCCAACCAGCACCCAAATCCTGCAGGGGGCACCGGGGCTGGGGGCCCCCCACCAGCAGTACCCAGCAGGTCAAGGGATGGGGGGAAGCAGGAGACTCCCCTGGAGGAATAAACCCCCCCCCAGCTCCTCACCAGCTCCCCCTCAGGGCCCCCGAAATCCAGGTAGAGGGTCCTGATGCCATCATCTGCTGACATCTTCAGCCTCTCATAGGGGTAGCGGAAAAGGACAGTGCCGGTTCCGGTGCCTGGCTCCTCACGGCAGATGGTGAAGCCACCCTCATAGTGGATGGAGAGCTGCACATCCTGCCCGCTCAGCGTGCAGCCTGCAGACATAGGTGTGGCTCAGCCTTGCTGCTCATCCTGTGCCCACCAGATGCCCTGGGACCCACTGCACCCCAAGAGAGAAGTGGGGAGCCCCAAGGATCCTCCTGACCCCAGAGCACTCACCCACAGTCACCTCCTTGATCAGCTCGGCAGCGGCGTGGCAGCCCTGGACGAGGACACGTGTCCAGCAGGAGAGGTCCCGGTGGGTCTCCACACGGAAAACATGCATCTCCACGCCCTGCCGGGAGCCAGTCCGGGTGGCAAAGGTGAGCTCCGAGCCCAGGGCAGGCGAGCGGCGGCCTGAACCTGAGTGGACCAACCTGGGGCGGGGAGGAATGGACAGGGGTGGGGGCAAGGCATTGTCAGGGGTGTGATGGCAGCACCAGCACGGCACCAGCACCATGCCACCCCATGCCTATCACTGTTTCAAGGTCTGTCCCTGCTCCAGCAAGATAGCAACTAGAGCAAGAGGACCTTGTGCTCGGGACACCTTGTGCTCCAGCACAGCAAGCCCACCTGGTAGCCACCAGTGGGTAGCTGTGACATGGGGAAGCCCAGGCATCCCTGGTCCAGGGCATGCCATCATACAGCAGCAGGTCCTTCTCTGTCACTGCCACGAGGACTGGCCGCCACTGTTGCCGCCCTCCGTCCAGGCGCACCTGCAACAGACATGAGGCCATGGCAAGGGGCATCAGGGGTCTCCTGGTATCCACCACCGCGTTGGTACCCCACTCCCTGTACCCATGGCTGGGCTAACCCCAAGCTGGCAGCTTCATGTTGCCAGGTTCTTGGCAGCATTCATGTAAAGTTACATGAGGTACCACCAAAAGTGGTCGGCCCAGAAAGGCAACCTGGAAGCAGATCATGGGAGCCAACTGACAAGGCTGGGCTTGCCATAGTGCCTGGGCAGCAAATTCATGGAAAAGTGAGGGGGGTGAGGAGCATGTCCAGCCTGGAAACCCCAGTGGCAGAAAGGTTCGAGAGCATGGGAATTTCTGTCTTCACCAGGGCACAGTCAGGAATGTCAGAGTGGCTGAGCCCAGTGCTCAGGCTGGTGGCAGGGCTTTGCAGCTGCAACCACAGCCCCGGTGGCACTGCCACCCCCAGGGATGCACCTGTCCCCAGAGCAGCATCAGCGACACGTACCTGCTCGGCCAACCAGGCAATGTGCTTGACCTCCCTGCCACCAGCCACAGCACCACTGGTGCCCAGCATGCCGTTGAGCTCTGCCAGGACCTGGGGGAGCAGCGCAGTGATGTTGGCATGCAGGGCTGTGAACCAGGAGTGGGCTGTTGCCGTGTCCTTGCAGCGCAGGATCAGGGTGTTCCGGCTGTCTGGTGAGTGCAGCTCGATCAGCCTGCAAGGGACACAATGCTGGCTGGGACAGGGGCAGTGTGCCACATGCCCAGCACTGCAAACTGGCCGCACTGGTTTTGGGCTCTGGCTGTGCCAGGGAGCCATTATCCCTGCTGGCTGGCAAAGCTGGGGGGATCTGCAAGGCCCCCCTTTCCATGGGCAGGAGGAAGCTGCCAGCTGTCCTGGGGAGGGCACAGTGCAGCCTGGTCCTGGCCAAGCTGCCTGGATTTTCCTTTCCTGTCTCAGTGAAGGAAATTAGAGGTCATGGTCCCAACAAGGGGCAGCTCCTAAACTGTCCTGGATGGTCCACATGGAACAGGATCCCCATGCCGACAAACATTGCAGTGTGCCAAGAAGGCCATCAACATCCTGGCTTGGATCAGCAATAGTGTGACCAGCAGGACCAGGGCAGGAATTGTCCCCTCTACTGAGCACTGGTGAGGCCACAACTTGAGTACTGGGTTCAGTTTTGGGCCCACTCCAAGGAGGACATCAAGGTGCTGCAGTGAGACCAGAGAAGGGCAATGAAACCAGTGAAGGGTCTGGAGAACAGGTCATGTGAGGAGCAGCTGAGGGAACTGGGGTTGTTCAGTCTGAAGAAAGGAGGCTGAGGGGAGACCTTCTGGCTCTCTGCAACTCCCTGAAAAGAGGTTGGAGCCAGGTGGGAATTGGTCTCTTCTCACAAGGAATAAGCAACAGGACAAGAGGAAATGACCTCAGCTTGCACCAAGGGAGGTTTAGGTTGGATGTGAGGGACAATTTCTTCCCCAAAAGGGTTGCCCGTGCCTGGCCCAGGCTGCCCAGGGCAGTGGTAGAGTCTCCATCCCTGGATGGATTTCAAAGGTGAGAAGACAGGGAGTTTAGGGACATGGTTTAGTGGTGACCTGGCAGTGCTGGGTTAATGGTTGGACATTTCCCAAACAAAATGACTTTCTGACTCTAACCACCAGGTGGAAGGACACAGGCAGCCCCTGCCCTCACCTGTTTTCCAGGTCGGGCATGCTGAGATTCCGGGCGACGAAGCACATCTTCAGGGGGATCATCTTGCGGTCACGGGGACCCTGGTGCTGGGGGGATCCTGAGTCCTCACTGCCACTCAGGCTGGGTGACTGTGGGGTGGCCCCTTCCCATGGCAGATCTGACACCAGAGAGGGCTTCTTGATGTAGGGGGTCACTTCCTGCATGAACTTCACTGAGGACAGAATGGAGAGGACAGGTTAGGGCTGGGCAGGGGTCTTATACCCAAGGGATGCTTTTGGAAGGGGATCTCAGCCAGCCCTGGATGACTGCAGAACCTCCCCCAGTACAGCTCATGCCCAGGGAGATGAATTTACCACCCAGCCTCATATCACAAGCAGAGGAACTGGGCACCCCACCCTCCCACCCCAGGGGTGTAGAAGCCCTGGGGACTGGAGCAGGGCCAGAGGGTCCCACCCTGCCCAAGATGAAGATGCTGGGAGCTGTAGAAAGGCAGTGGCAGCTCATCGCCTTTACCGGTGGCCGGTGTCGGAAAGGGAAGCTGCCCAGCACAATGGGGCCAGGCAGGAGGTCAGGCTGCAGCTCCATCCTGAGCCGCCACAGCCACTGCACTGCCAGGACTGCACTGTCCAAGTTTCTAGCACCACGGTGCTGATGCGAGGTGACCCCATGGTGCTGCCCGTGACAACAGGACAAGGAGGAGAAGCAGCTTGCAGCCAGGACATCTTGGCTCCACGCTCTTCTCCAGACAGGAAGGAAGGAGGCACCAACTCCTATTCCCCCTTGACTGTCCCTCCCCAAACACCATCCAGCCCAGCCAAAGAAGAGCTCTGGTGAGGTTGCACCACCCCAGAGCCCACTCCAACTCTGGATGGGGTGAGTGGAAGGTCCTGATGCTGCTGTGGGCTCACCAGTGCCGACAGCTGCCCCACTCAGGGACAGCCAACACCCTCAAGATGTCCAGGAGCGTCAGCCGAGCTGGCTGCCAGAGTCAGGATGAGGCTGCCAGGGTGGGATGGGACACTTGGCCAGGCAGGAAAGCTGTGAGCAAGCCTGCAGCCAGTGCTGGACCCCCGCCCGGACATGGCTCCCCAGCCAGCACGCATGCCGTGAGATCCCCGCACAGAGGAACATGCTGGGAACAGCAACGTCCACACCCTGGGGCAGCAGGGAGTTAAAAACAACCAAGAAAAAACAAGTAAGCTGCAATCCATGAAGTGAAGCTCTCTGCTGCCCCAAAAGTGTCCACAGAGCCGTCACAACACCCTCTCCACAGCCAGGCCAGCTGGCAACAAGCTCTTTGGTGAGTGGGAATGGCGGTGGTGGGGCTCAGGTCGTGCTCTTTGATGGGTGTGCTGCTGCCGTACGCCATGGCTTGGTGTTCGCCATAGCCCAGGCCACACTGGCTGCAAATCTCCCAGATAACGTCTGCCTGTGGCATAGGCAGGGATGTCAGTGGGGATAGGGAATGGGTAGGAAGATGTTGGTGGGGATGAAGTTCAGGCAGGGAGATGCCAGTGGGGATGGGCAGCAGGCAGGGAGATGCCAGCCACCCACCTTCCCACCCAGATTTGCCAAGCTGAGCTGGGGGTGTGCTGCCACGAGGCGCTCGTCCTTGCTGCGGGCATCAAACGAGTTAATATTAGCCTCCGGCCGTGCTGATCCCAGGATTACCGCTGCCCGCGCACCCCTAATCCCGCTGCCTGGATGGGCAGGACACAGCAGCGCTGGGGGCAGCAGCAGCTCCCGCCACGGGGCCACTAGGCAGATGTTTACCAGATGTTGCCAGCTGCCTCCAGCACCAGCTGAGAGCCTGCGACCTCCAGACAGCCCCTGGCAGGGCTCCAGCCCATGGTGCCACAACCCTGTAGTGCCAGTGCCAAGCTCTGGGAACAGCCACCACCCTTCCAAAGACTGGATTCACCAAAAGCCCCTGGAGCCCGGAGGACATGAGGCAGAGTTGGGCAGATAACCATGCAGGAACCTAAGCATCATGCCAGGGTGCTGCTGGCCATGCTGGAGGATGTCAGTGGCAACTCGGACCACCAGGTAGTTGCTGTGCAAGCTTGGCCACCATGGGACACACAGCACAGCACCGAGGGGATATGGAAGACCACATCAGCTGGTGAGGATGGCAGCAGAGCCAGCTCCCTGCTTTCAGGGCATTACAGCTACAGCACGTGCAGGAACAGAAAGCTCCCCACGCCACTAGACACAAAACTGGCACCAGGGCGTTGGTGCTTGCAATCATCTCTTCTGGTCCTGGTGAGCCAGTGGCCGGTGCAGAACCTCCCCAGCACAGCGGCTGCCGCCCCGCCTACACACTCACCACAAAGGAAGCCCAGCCATCGTCTGCACCCCTCGCCTGGCCTGACACAGGAAGGCAGCTGCTCTGCCTGCATGGCAGCACCAGGTTAGCACCAGCCAGAGCTAAGACCCTCTGCACCACCTAGGTGGCATTGGCTCATCAGAGCACTCTCCTGCCACCAGCAGCCAGAGAGGAAACACCGAAGTTTGCCGACTACTGCCAAAAGCATGGACTCTCATAACCAGCCTTCCCCTTCACCAGTGCCTGGCCAGCCTCTGTGTCCTCCAGCTCTGCCCGCAGAAGCAGAAAGCTCCCTTCACCTAGTGTACCAGAGTGTGCCTTGGGCCTGCACATACCCTGGGAGGAAGGTATGGGCCCACACAGTCCAACCCTGTGCTACCAATCCCACTGGGGTGCTGGAGCAGAGTTGGCGATCCCAAGCTCTACCACTAACTCAGGTGAAGCCCTAGCACATGCTAGGGTGGTCACACCTCCAGGGCCTGGTAAGGAGGGATAAGGCAGGATGGCACATCCAAGGTCTTTGCCAGCTCCTCTCCCAAATCCACAGATGCCTGCCAGCCATCAGACAATCCTGCCAGGCTGTGGGGCAGCCATGAGCAGCCTTAGAGTCCTGACTGGTAAGGGAAGCAGAGGGCTGCTGCAGTGCCCGTGGCGGAAGCAAGGGACAAAGACACTGCAGGGCTGGAGCTCCTGTGGGACAGGATCAAACGACCAGGCAGCATGAGGCGGGAGCGAGGGGAAGGAGGCGAAGTCCTGCCTGCAGTGGTAGCGCTGACACTAAACCCAATACTCATAGCCTCCCACCCATGGTCAAGCCACACAAAGCCACCCTGTGTTATGCCAGGGAGCCCACTTGCTAGCATAGTGTGCCAGAAGCAGGTGGGTGAGTGGCAGTGCTCATCACTGAGGTTGGCCCAGCCCAGCTGGCACAACCACTCAAGCCCAGTGTCCACCTGTGAAGCAGCCTTGCACAGTGGAGAATACACAACTTCGCCACGATGCCAGTGCAGTGCGCGTGGCACCACGGACCTGCACGGACCACCATGACCCATACCACATGGGTTTTGCGTCCTACTGGATGCCTGGGATGTGATGCCCTTAGCATGAGTCCCTGTGCCACGTGCCTCCAGGCCAGGCGGGTCCTGCCTGAGCTTGTTGGGCTGCCAGGAACAGGTCGGGCGGGAGCTGGTGGCTGTGCCAGGCTGGCTCTAAGCTGGCTGCACCATAGGCATGGAGCCCAGAGGGTCACAAAGAACATGGGGACAAGGCAGAGCCCAAAGTCACCCCCTGGGGACTCAAAGGGCAAAAGCATCTACCCCAGATGCTCTGTCCCCAAAGATGGGGGATGCCCTATCCTGGGGAGATGCTGGAGCTAAGGGTCCCCAGCTCTGTTTCAGGGCCCCCTAGCTCTGTCCTGGGGACACAGTCAGCAGAGATAATCCATCTCTGACCCCAGCTTAAAGAGGTCCGACCACAAGTGGGGAGGGGTCACCCCTGTCCCCATGCCAGGCAGGGGCACACCGGAACCAGCAAAGGAGTTGAAGGATTCAGTGGGGGGACCCAGAGGTATTGGAGGTGGGCTGGGGGAAGTAGGGTCCTGCCCAAGGAGGAAAAGAGGCCCAAAGAGGGGTCCAGAAACCCAGTGACAGGGGCAAGGGAGTGTTGTAGGACCCTGTAATGGGACAAGGGGACACCCAGTAGAGTAGGGGAGCATCGGGGGCCGGTACAGAAGACATGAGGAGAGGGAGTCTTAGCTGTTACCTTCGAGAATGACCTCCCTCCCGGCTCGCTTCAACGCCTGGACAGCTTGATCGTGGGTGGCATCCCGGAGATCAACACCGTTAACGGCGAGAATAGCGTCGCCCAAACGGAGAGCCCCGCTCCGTTCCGCCGCCAAACCGGGGAAGATCCGAGAGATGAGAACCGGCATCCGATTCTCCCTCCCTCCTTTAATACTAATACCAAGCCCTCCCGCTTCCGCTTTCACTACCCGCACCCTCCTCACACAACCGGGAGCTGCCGTTGCCTCTGCGTTGCCGTTAACTACGCCGTTAACTGCCGCCGTTTCACTTCCTCCCGGTTCTGCCGTTAAACTCAAAGACTCCCCGTTTAATTCCGCCGCTACCCGCACCCAACGTTCCCTTAAAAGCAGCTCTAACAGGCCCGTTTTGCCAGCCCTGGTCCACACGGCCATGCCGCTGCCGCCGCTACCGTCGCCGAGTACCGGGGGAGAAGGGGCGTGGCTTTTTAGGGGGGCGTGATCACATAGACACGCCCCTCGCCCGCATGGCGCTCTGCGATTGGCTGTGCAGTGCGGGAGAGGCGGGGCTAAAAGGATCCGCCCCTCTCTTCTGCCCGACCAATCGCAAGGGCGGCACCCCTCCGCCGCTGCTCCGACTGGTCGCGCAGAAGGGAGACGAGGGAGCCGCGCCCCGCACTTTAATCCACGCCCCGCGCTTTATTTCGCGCCGAGCTCGCCATTTGAAGCCCCACTTAGTACATAAAATCCTCCCTAAAGCCCCATTTCCAACCCCCAAATCCCTGCTTCTACTCCTCTGAGGGGCTCTATACCTTCCACACTAAGTGGCCACCTTGGTCCCACCAAGCAGAAATTGCACAATGGCGTACTGGGGGCAGTGGAAAAGTGGCCACCAAGCTACTGGGTTGTGGTGATGGCACAGCAGGGCAGAGAAGAGATACAAGGTGCCACCTCCTCTCTTCAGCCCTGGAAGGGCATGAGAGCCCTCCAAGGTGGCCACATCCTCTTGTTGAAGTCAACACTAATCTAACCCACCGCTATGACATTAAGGACAGTGAGGTCCTGAACTCAAGACTGAGTTGGAAGGGACGTTTGAAGCCACTGGTGCGGCCACACCTTTAGTATTTGGTTCAGTTTTAGGCCACTCACTCCAGAGAGGACACTGAGGTGCTGCAGTAGGTCCAGAGAAGGACACCAAAGCTGGTGAAGGGTCTGGAGAAGAGGTCTTGCAAAGAGTGCCTTTGGGAACGGGGATTGTTCAGCCTGCAGAAAAGGCAGCTAAGGGGAGACCTTCTGGTTCCACACAACTCCATGAAAGGAGGATGGGGGCCTAGTGGGGGTCAGTCTCTCCTGCCAAGGAACAAACTGTAGGACAAGAGGAAACAGCCTCAAGTTGCACCAGGGATGTTTAGGTTGGCCTCGAGGAACACTTTCTTCCCCAAAAGGGCTGGGCCATGCTCCCCAGTGCATTAGTGGAGTCCCCATCCCTGGAGGGGTTTCAAACCTGAGGAGATGTGGTGTGGGATATGGCTTAGTGGTGACCTCGCAGCGCTAGGTTAACAGTTGAACTTGATGATCTTGAAGGTCTTTTCCATGCCAAACCACTCTCTAAGGACAAGTCCTGTGCCCACAGCTGTGCAGAACAGCAGGTTTATTCCTACAGCTCCTGAGGAAATCCACATACACACAGCTCCTGCAGCTGGAGCAGCTCCTTCTGCTCTCAGGTGCCAAATTTCTTTTGTTGGATGGGCAGGGGCAGCTGGGTCTTGAAGTCCATGATGGGTCGCTCCACCACCACCAGGCAGTTCTCATCCAACAGATCCGCAAACAGCAGGGGCTGTGGAACAGGGAAGGGGCAGGGGATGAGAACATGGTGCCAGCCCTGCACTGCTTCGGCTCAGGCACACCAACTGCCCTGCAGCTGGCTCTGGTTTACTTGTGCTCATGGGCACTGCTCAGGGCTGCAGGAGCTGCCAGGTTAAGTGGAGCTCATGAGATCCCAGCAAGGGGCTGCATTGTGATAGGGACCAAGACCAAGGTCTGCTCTGTCACTTGGGCACCTGGTACCATGAGCACAAGAGCAGATGGAGCACACAACAAGCAATACTATCACTCACCTGGAACTTCTTGCAGATCTTGAAGGCATGGAGCTCCTGCTTCCGGGCAGTCTCTGGGAGCTGCTTCAGAGTGTTCTGGTTCATCAGGAGGGTACTATTTTTTGGCAGGGGCTGTAAGGAGCATGCATGACACCACTTAGCAGTGCCTGGACCACCACCACTCCCAGTGTGAACTGGGACACCCAGACTGGGCAGGGGAGATGCCCCAGGCACAAACCCATCCCTCTCACTCAGGCACAGGGGCTCACCAGGGACTTGTCGAGGATGCAGAACATGTAGAGGTCGTGAAGCAGGATGTGAGAGGGTTTCTTGGGGTTGAAGGTGATGTGGGTGATTGGTGCATCTCTCTCCAGCCAGGCCTTGTGCAGCCCACGCTGCTGCACCATGCGGCTCCAGGACGTGTATTTCTTCTTGAGGATGCTGAACTCAAATAGCTGGAGAGGTGGAAGAAGGAAAATGGGGAAGCTTGTGAGGTCTGGTCCTCCCTGACATCATCTCCATGCTGGCACATAGGCTCTGGCAAGGCTCCTGCCAGGGACAGTGAAGGACAGCCTGGAACCATGTCTCTCCTGAAGTCAGGGAAAGAGCCACAAGGAAAGGATCAGGATGACAAGGGCTGTGACTGGGAGAGTTCCTCCTACCTGCTGGTCTGAGTAGGCAATAACCAGTGTGTTGATGAGGGGGTGGATGGCGAGGGCTGTCACAGCGCAGTTGTACGTGGGCACTGTGCAGTGATGCTGCAAGACAGGAGCATGGTGTTAATGGAGCAGCTGGGGCCACCTCTCAGACCCCCTTCCCTTCCTACCCACCCTGAGTCCTTCTTTAGGAATGGGATCTACACATTGAGCCCTCCCATCACCCAGCCTCCAGAATCATTCCTGCTCCTACCTTGAAGTATTTCAGGTCGTAGACATGGATCACCCAGTCCCCACCGACTGCAGCCAGCCAAAGCCCGTCTGTGCTCGATGCCAGCAGGTAAACGGCCTCGGGGGACCCTGTGGAAACACGCTCAGCAGCTGGAACAGAAGCTTGGAGTCCCAGAGCCACCCCAGAAGACATCTAGACCCACATGCCCCCAGCCCATCTCCCTCCTCACTCATGTCAGGCCACGAGTGTGGCACAGAGCAGAGGCTGCTAGGGAGGGAAAAGGACACACACACACTCCGGGACAAGAATGTGGGGACATGCTTGGCCCCTGGGGAGGGGATATGGAGCCCAAGGACCCCAGTGCCCCCAGCTTTCCCCCAGCTCAAACCTGAGGGTGGCTGAAGTGTGTGCAGATGTGTGCAGCCCCCTGGCTCCAGGAGCTGCAGGACGTGGATGGAGCCTCGCGCAGAGGCAATGAAAAGCCTGCGAGAGTTGGAGGAGAACTGGAGCTGGTAGGCTGGGAGCAGCAGCTTGGGTACTTTGGGGACCTTGAAGGGGAATGAAAGCAGGGTGGCAGTGGTAGGTAGTTGCTAGCACTTGCTACCTGCAAGCCATGCTGGCCCTGCCAGCCCCTTGGGACCCCAAAGCAACTCACCACCCCTTCCTAGGGCAGCCAGTCACCTTCCTCACCTTCTTAATGCTGATGCTGTTGCCCTCGCACTGCACTCTACAGAGGTGGAAGCGGGAAGCTGTGCAGTAGGCGACCCAGCTGCCACAGGGTGAGACGCAGCTGCAGTAGATGTGCTCTGGACCCTAGAAAGGCAGAGGGGTTGAGCAGGGCCTGGGAAATCCCCAGCAGCCTGGCACACAGAGCTCAACTGCTGGAGGGACAGGGTAGGCAACAGGGCAGGCCCCTAGCCCAGGCCTACCTTGCTCTTAAGTTGCACAAGGTGCTCAGGCATGCGGCACAAGTGAAGGACCTCACCATCCTTTCCTAGGACACCAGGAAACTGTATCAGTGACAGTGGGAAAACTGCACAAATCCTGTCAAGCAGCTGAGGAACATGCCAAAGGGAGAGCCCAGACCCTTCCCCAACTTCCTACAAGGCTGAATTCTGCTGGAAGTTTGAGCTCAGCCTGTGTCCAGGCACACACCGTGCTGGGAAACACAGCCTGGACTGTGGCCATCACCAGTGCAGGGCTGCAGGGAAGAAGGGGCTCGACCTCAACCAACTCTCTGCTGCCCAAACAGGACAGTTCATGCCCCAAATCCTGCTGGCTCTGCCACAGGGCTCAGACTGGAGAGCTGGGCCTTACAACTCACCAGTCTCCTCAGTGGAGCCAAGTCTCCAGAGCTCCAGGTGCTGGGAGAACTGGAAGAGAAGCAGCCGGGCTTTCTTGGCACAGGAGACAAGGCGTCGCTGTGGGCAGAAATGGGCAGACTGACGTGAACCCGCAGCCTGGCAGGAAAGGCTGAGCCAAAGCCAGAATGCCCCAGGGTGCCAGAGACTGGGGTGGGGGAGAGCAAGGACTCAGGTCCCGTGGGATGGGAGCGCAGAGATGGAGACCCAGTAGGACCAGCAAGACAAGCTCCCCAACTTCTATCTGTTCCATGGCAGGAGCATCCAGACATGCCAGGGCCAGGGAGGGGACCTGGTGGGGCAGGGAGGGCCAGCCTTCTCCCGCAGGAAGAGCCAGCCTTGGCAGGTACCAGCTCCTGCTCAGAGTAGCACTCACATGTGGGAAGGTGAATTTGCGAAGCGCTACATCATAGCTCTTCTTGCCAACCTTCTCCATTAGTGGGCGGATCACCAGCTGGGCGTCCAGGCCTGGAAGCCAAGCAGAGCTCAGCCAAACCAGTAGCAGGAGGAGACCCCCAAGCCCTCCCTGTGACCAAGGCTGGTCCTACCTCCAG
The DNA here is from genome assembly GCA_013399775.1 of Semnornis frantzii. Lineage (NCBI taxonomy): Eukaryota > Metazoa > Chordata > Aves > Piciformes > Ramphastidae > Semnornis > Semnornis frantzii. The sequence goes on from VWYK01100134.1 coordinate 14,616, forward strand.
ATATGAGAGCTGTAGAGCTGTGAGCTACAGCTCGCACATCATGGGTGTGATACTGGAAGGGCTTTGTCCGCACCCAGCGCTTCTCCTGGCTGTCCATCTTCACTGGCAGTAGCTGGAACTGGTAGGTGGCACCACTGGAGGTGCCCACGATCAGGCTGTCCTCACTCTGATGTGGGAAACAGAGTTAGTGGCTGCAGAGCAGGAAGAACAAAAGAGACCAGCAGCCTCACACCCAGCCCTTACTGAGTGTCTCCCATCAAGCACAGAGGAGCCCAGACAGGGCTGAGTGACACGCGGAGGGACTTGCCCACCTCTGATACGGCCAGCGAGAGCGCAGATGAGGCACTGACGGTGTAGGACTCCTGCACTGTCCCTTGCTCCCAGTCCCAGAACTGCACCCTCCCAAAGGAGTCTGAGGTGATGACGGTGCCACTGGAGAGGAATGCAATGCTCCACACAATGCACTCACGCTTCACCTTCTGCACGTGGTAATTCACCATGACTGTCTGCACCGTTAGGCCTAGGAAAAGGGGAAGAGGCTTGGAGGTGGCAAAGGGATCCCCCCACAAAGTGCAGAACGTGTCAGCGGTCCCAGGGAGAGGCCATGCTCAGCCCTCAGGGTGTGAGTTACCTGAAGAGACGTCTAAAACATGGAAGATGTCAATGGAGCCAGCGACTATGTGAGAGCCCGACGGGTGCCAGGAGAGGCACAGAATGCGTCCTGCAGGCAAGGAAACTCCAGATGTCACCCCACAGACATGGTCATCACGACCAGGGCAGCTAGGAAGGGCAAAAGGAGGCTGCTGCTGCAGCACCAAGCCCTCACAGACTCACCTTTCCGCCTGTCCAGGTTCCGCTCAAACTGGATGCCACCAGGAACAATTTGGAAGAGCTTCACAGAGCCATCCTCACAGCCAATCTGTAGGAGCACTGGGGTCAGTCCCAGCAGGACAGGTAGACTCTCACCCTTCACCAATACCCTGGGTCTGCAAAAGCATCCCAGTGCCATTGCTGGCTGCACTTACTGCCAGCTGGGTGCCACTGCCATTGGCCTCCATGCTCCAGATGGGACCCCCGCAGCCGTCAACAGAGTGGGACACACACAGACGGGCCAGGTCGTATTCAGTGATGTCCCCACTAAGGCCAGCACCAAACAGACGGTCTCCTGTCACCCAGCACAGTGCTTCCACTGACCTCGTCTCATGCCCAGGGATCACCTGCCAAGGGATGTCCATTACCCTGCTGCACGACACGGTGCAACTTGTTACAGCCCAGTACAAGGTGCTACAGCTCATACACCTTGGAACAATCCACTACAGCCCAATATGCCTCGGTACAGCTCCATATGCCTTGGTACAACCGGGTACAACCCTGTACAGCTCAGTACAACTGGGTGCAACCCACTTTGGCTTGGTATGGCCAGGTGCAACCCAAGCTCAGTATAGCCTGGTACGAGCACATACAGAATCACAGAATTGTCAGGGTTGGAAAGGACCTCAAAGATAATCCAATCCCAAACCCCCTGCCATGCGCAGGGACACCTCACACTGGGTCAGACTGTTCAGAGTCCCATCCAGCCTGGCCTTATAAACTTCTAGGAATGAGGCTTCCACCACCTCCCTGGGCAACCTGTTCCAGCGTCTCACCACTCTCATAGTGAAGAACTTCTTCCTAACAGCCAATCTGAATCTTCCCTTCTCTAGCTTGGATCCATTCCCCCTGGTCCTATCTCTACCTGACACTCTAAAAAGTCCCTCCCCAGTTTTCCTGTAGGCCCCACTCAGATACTAGAAGGCTACAACAAGGTCTCCTCCGAGCCTTCTCTTCTCTAGACTAACTCCAACCCTCAGTCTGTCTCCACTGGACAGATGCTCCAGCCCTCTGATCATCTTCGGCATACGCCGGTACGGCTCGGTACCGTTCCGTAGGGGCCGTTATTCTGCCGCATAGCCTAGTACTGCTCAGTACAACCCGGTACGGTGCCTGGTATGGCCAGGTGTATTCCAGTCTGGGTCCGTCCAGCTCCGTACGGCCCGTTACTCGCTGCACAACCCGGTACGGTCCCCTCACCTTCTCCTGGAAGTAGTTGGCCCCGAAGTTGTAGATCTCGACGGCGCCGTCGGTGCGGGCCAGAGCCAGGCGGCCGGCGCGGCGCTGGTAAGCCAGGCAGCGCACCCCAGCCGGCACCAGCCCGAAGAACCGCACCCGGTGCACCTCGAACTCGCCCATCGCGCCACCGAACCGGGCCTCGTACCCGTACCCGTACCCGTACCGGCCCCGGCCCCGGCCCCGGCCCCTCGGTCCCTCCCGGTCGCGCTCCGCCCCGCGCAGTCCCCACGTGCAAGAGGCGCACCCGGAACCGGAAGTGCCTCTTCCCGATGACCGGAGGCGGAATCGCGACGTGGCGGGAGATTCGGGCGCTGCCGGGCGGAGGGTCCGGCTCGGTGCGGGGTGTCGGGACGGGGTGGAGGAAGCGACCCGGGGCTCGGGGGAGCGGGTGGACGGTGGGAGTGACCCAGCGCACGGAGAGGCCCCGGCCAGGCTGCCGCGGCGCGGCTCCGCTTTACCGGCACCGCTGGAGGGCACCAGCGCCCCGCGGTCTCCAGGGCCCGGAGAGGGGCTGGGTGACTAGTGGCCCGTGGAGCTTGGGAAGGGTTGCAGAGCCCGGAGGTACGTCTAGGGCGTCTGTGGAGCCTAAGGATAGATCTGGCCCCGGTGGTTTTTGGGGTTCAGGGAGTAGCTGCAGGGCACAGGGTGCTGCTTGGGTCCGGGGGTTCTGGAGGGCCCCGAGAGGGAGACTGGGCTTAGAGGGACTGCTTCCAGAGGGAGGTCTGAATATGGGAACCAGATAGGAGGGAACCTGGGCAGGGGGCTCCCACTGCAGCAGAGTCTGCCCTGCCACCACCCAGCACTGACTGTGTCTCTGCAGGTCCTTTGGAGCCCCTGCAGCATGGTGCAGATTGTCATTTCCAGGTGAGGCTGTGGTGGGCTGCACGGCACTGGGATGGGGAGCAGATCCCACCCCACGGCAGTGCCCAGCGCTACACCCGTAGCTCCAGGCTGGAGCAGCTGGGTGAAGCTACTTCTCTCACCTGCAGCACAGATGCTGGAGACCTGGCGCAGTGGGTGCTGGTGGAGCTGCAGGGTGAGATTGAGCCCCGGCAGAGCGGTGAGCTGGCAGGGAGCCTGCTTGGAGATCTGCATTACACCCATGAGGTGAGGCAGCCCTCCACTGTCTTACTGGGAACAGCCCCAGCAACAAACCTCACTCCCAGCCTCTTGCTGCTCTCCCCAGGGTGTCCCTGTGCTCATCGTGGGCCACCACATTCTCTACGGGAAGCTGGTGCAGCTGGAGAAGCCTTTTGCTGTCCTGGTGAAGCAGGGAGCTGGTGAGCCTGGCACTGAGCTCAGCTCCACAGAGCCACAAACCCACTACACTGTCACTGCCCTCATCAAAACCAAGCTCCTCTTCAAAACCCGCCCTAAACCCATCATCACCAACGTCCCCAAGAAGGTGTGAGGACTCAGACTGGTGGTCACACACTGCTGCCAGGCAGCCCCAGATGCTGCGGCTGAGTTGGAATGATCCATGGCTGGTCCTTGCCTCATCCCTTTCCTGTATGGAAGGCTCTGGCACTAGCTTAAGGTGTTAGGTGTCCAGGCTGCAGAGCTCTTCATGAGTCACTTATTCCTGAGAATGACCCCATTTAAGAACTGGTGAGCTGTGGGACACAAGCCCAAGCTCTGGGTCATAACCTTACCTGCCATCCCAGGTGAAATAGCTTCTACTGCACAAGAGCCTCCTCAGAGGTCATGCAGAGCTGTCCCGCATCCTCTCAACACACAGCCTTTTCTCTGTGCAAGTCTTTATTTTGCCAAATCCCCCAAGATATAAAAAACAGACTTTTCAAAATATGAAAACAACACACACCCCCAGGTTAAAAAATAAATAGATTTACAAACCATCAGCAATGAGTACCAAAGGGCTACAAAAGTCTCCTAAAAAAACTTTGTATTAAATTAAACAAAACAAGCTAAAAGCTCAAGTGTAAAAAGGTCTAAAGCCCTGAAACAGAAAGAGGGACCTTCCCAGGGAAGGGAAAGGTGGGAACTTGGGTTTTTTCCTCACCCTCCTCTACATGATTGAGCTCCAAATCTGGCATCTCAGCAGCATTGGGATGATGGGGCCATGATTTAGCCCTGGTTTCCACGTGTTAGGGTCCCCTCCCTTGGCTCTTTGGCAAAGCTAAAGGGAGTTGGTGCCCTCCCGGGGCAGCCAGATGCCTCTAAAAGGAGAGAGCTGTTGGGGGGGGGGGGGGTCTCCCAGTGGGTACGTGCCTGCACATACAAGAACCACCAGGCAGAGATGGGCAGCACCAGCCAGTGGTGCTGGCACAGGTGCCGTGTGGAGGCTGTTTTACCTTAGCACCATGATGGAGGGGACACCACAGAGGCCCCCTACAAAGCACCAAAGAGCAGAAGGATCTAGCTGGGGTGGGAGGAGCACAGCCAGCAGTGCTCCACACAGCACACTGGTATGGCACAGAGGCACCACTGCAGTTATGCCCAGCCTGGCTCAGCCTCTCCCTGCTTTTTACAGAAAAGTGAGAAGAATAAGATAAACCAAAACAGAGAACAAGACTTAAGCAGAAAGGCTGTTTAGGGAGCGCTCAGCGCTGCCCAGGACTGGCAGGGAGGGGACTGGTGGTCACTCCAGCACATGAGGGTCACCCCAATGCTCACCATGGTCACACCTCAGCAAAGGCCAGCCCACATTGCTCTTGCCGCTTGCCACAGCGCCGAGCAACAATGGCCAGGTAAAGGGTGAGCAGGGCCACCCAGTAGCAGGCATAGAGAATGGCCCCTGCCACAAGGAAGGCTACCTCAGTCTCACTGAAGAGGTCCTGGCTGTAGGCGGTGTAGGCCAGCCCACCCAGCAGCACTGCCACCCAAACCGACACTGGCAGCAGCCCCACAAAGTTCACCACGATGGTCCGGCGCCCTGAGGTGCCCCAGCCTGACTTGTTGATGGTTGCAATGGCAAAGATCTTGGCAGGAAGGAGGCTGGACATATAGAGAAGGGCGTAGAGGGACATAAAGATCATCTCAACGCTGCCTCGCAGGAAGCAAGCATAGGTGGCTTTGATGATACCAACCAGTTGCACTGTCAGGAGGAAGAGGAGGATGTTCCAGATGCGGCCACGGTAGAACAGCTGGATGACAGTAGCAATGAGGAAGAAGGGGAAGAAGCCTGTGATCACTGACTCGTAGGTCATCCAGAGGTGATGCTTGTGGAACCACAGGGCATTGTAGAGCCACTCACGGAAGTAGGACTTGCTCCAGCGGGTCTGCTGGTTGAGCCAGCGCAGGTAGCGGGTGGGTGTCTCTGTCAGGCACTTGGAGCGAGCAGTGTACTTGGTTTGGTAGCCCAGGCTCAGCACACGGTTGGTGAGGTGCCGGTCATCCCCAAAGCTGCACTTGCTGCCCAGGAAGGTCTGGTGGTACCAGTCCTCAAGGAACTGCTGCAGCAGAGCATTGCGGTACATGCCCAGGGGTCCACTGATGCACTGCACGCAGCCAAAGTAGGACTGGCAGGCACGCTCCACATTGAAGGCCATCCAGTACCGCACACTGCTCAGGAAGGAGATCCACGAGTCGTACTTGTTCAGGATCTGCAGAGGAGACAGGCATCAGAATGGTGTAGGCTGAGAAAGACCTTCAAGACCATCGAGTCCAGCTATTAACCCAGTGCTGCCAGGTCGCCTCTATGCCATGTGCCTCAATACCACATCTCCACTGCTTTGAAACCCTTCCAGGAGTGGGGACTCCACTGCCCTGGGCAGCCTGGGTCAGGCCTGGACAACCCTCAAGAGGAAAAACAAAATTCCATGTCCAACCTAAGCTGTTATGCAACTTGAGGCCATTTCCTCTTCTGTTGCTTGTTCCTTCGAAGAAGAGACCAACACCCACCTAGCTCCAATATCCTTCCAGGGAGTTGCAGAGAGCTGGAAGATCTCTCTCCCTGGAGCTTCCTTTTCTCCAGGCTGAGCCATCCCACTCCCTTCAGCTGCTCCTTACAAGAGTTGTTCTTTAGAACCTTCACCAGTTTTCTTGCTCTTCTCTGGTCCTGCTCCAGCACCTTAATGTCCTTGGAGTAAGGGTCCCAAAAACTGAACCCAGGATTCAAGGTGTGACCTCACCAGTGCTGAGGACAGGGTAACAGCCCCTGCCCTGGTCACCTGATTGGGAGGGAGTTTGGCTTAGGTGATCTCTAGAGGTCCCTTCCAACAACTAGTATCCTGCAATTCTATGATCCAAGCCAAGATGCTGGATCCTCCTTGGGCACCTGGGCACACTGCTGGCTCATCAGTTGCTGTTGGCCAGCACCCTAAGGTCCCTTTCTGCTGAGCAGTTTCCAGCCACTGCCCCAAGCCTGGAGAATTATCGGGGTTGTTGTGACCAGCTTGCCCTTGAACCTTAGGCTGCTCACCGCTGCCACCACCCCTCCTAGGTGCCTCCTCTTGCAGCTGGGGTTTACCTGGACATCTCCACCAACACCACCAACGCGGGGATCTGCCTCCAGGATTCGGAGCATCTCGGTGGTGCAGGCGGGGTCTAGCACCGTGTCTGAGTCACACACCTGGGGGCAGAGGGAACATCAAGCCCCGCTCCCGCCGCCCACGCGCGCCCAGCAGACAGCCCAGCCCACAGCCGGGCAAGCCTGAGCCACGGCCGGCGAGACGAGGCAGAGCTCCAGAGACCGGCAGGCGGTGGCAGGGAGCAGGAGAGCCCTGTGGTGCCCGGCCACTGCCGCCCTGGGCCACCCAGCCCCGCTGTGGTGGAGCCTGCTCTGGACACCACCACCACTCCCCCCTCATGCACTTGTGGGGTCCTGGCACCCCACATGGTGCTACAGAGGAGAGCACCAGCCTTGGCAGGAGATGTGCTGAGGTGATGCAAAACCTCCCGGGCAGCACTGCAAGCAGGACTCCACCTCTGGCTACTTCAACCCCAGTCTTCTGAGTTTTGTGCCAGTGCATGGAGCAGGATCCAGCACCAGGCATCTGGGTGCTGCTACGGGCTCCTGCTCCACCCACACACCCTCCTTACAGGTGGGATGCTCACTGTCCACATCTCCCCCATGCCCACCCAGCCCATGCATCCACCTGGATGTAGTCCACGGAGTCTCCAAGCGCCCGGAATGCTGTGTACATCACTTCACGCTTCCCACCCCACTTCTGTAGGATACAGGAGTAGGTGGTGCCACGAACCAGCTCCTGGACGGAGGCCAGCCCTTCCCGCAGCCCAGCCTCTGTCTCCCCTTCACCCCACGCATGGAAGTTGCTCCTCCAGATGTAGCTGCCAGAGCGCTCAGAGCCCATCACATCGTGGAAGATGTCCAGCATGTAGGTGTCGTCGGGGCCATTGCCATCCACCACCATCACCACTTTGAGGTCGGGGAAGGCGATTCGCTTGACAGACAGGAGGCACTTCTTCAGATAGTCGGGGTCCTCCTGGTAGGCAGCGATGCAGAGGGCCACCGAACGCCCCGGCCGCACCGGCTGCCCCTCGCCCCTCATGCGCCGGTGCTCCAAAAAGGCAAAGACGCTCTGGATGAAGAGGTGAAGCCCCAGGATGGCCCCGTAGAGCCCGAACGAGAGGTAGTGCTTCTCTGTATGGATGAACTGGTACCCGGTGACGTAGGCAGCAAGGATGCCCCCCAGCACTGCCAGGGCAAAGAGACTGGTTCCGACCACACGCAGGGCCGTGAAAAGGCTCACTGGCATCTAGGGGAGCACCAAGTAGCGTTAGGACCCCCTGCCCGACTTCCCAGAAGAAGAAAGCAGAGGGACCCCACTCCTCTGCTGCCCCGCAGCCACCCTGTCACCAGTTTAGAGGTGACACCTTCCCGGTACCACAGTGTGGAGGGTTCAGAGCTTCCACAGCCTGGTGGGAACGTGGCTGCTCCCAGGCAATAGCCGAGATGGAGGACAGGGAAGGGCACGGGGATATCGTACACCCGGCCCCAGGGCATCCCCAGGGAGGACTGTGCCCGCACACAGACACCCCGAGCTCCGGCAGCAGGAGTGGCAGTGCCCGGACCCCGACCCGGCTACGGGATGGGAACCAGCGGTGCAGGCAGCACGGGCAGCGAGGACTGCAGAGCTGCACGAAGGCGCTGCCCGTAGGGGCACGGCTGTGGGGTTGGGGGTACAGGCACAGTGCAGAACCAGCTCCAGAGACCCCCCCGCCACCGGCAACACTCCCCGGGCAGCCCGCAGTGCCCCTTCCCGACCCACCGTCCCCCGAGCCCTACAGCCCCCAGTTTTCCCTGGTGCAGCCAGTGCCGGCTCCATGCNGAGCCCGGCCCGGCCCGTGCGGCCCCTTTATACGGCGGGGCCGGCACCGCCCGCAGCCCGCGGGGGCCCCGCCCGACACCGGCACTACCCCCGGCACCGGCACTACCCCCGGCACCGGCACCGACCGCAGCCCGTGGGGATCAGCTCGACACCGGCAGCACCTGCCACCGGCCGCAGCCCCGCACTGCGGGAGCGAGGAGAGGCACTGTCGGTACCCAGCATCACCACCCGGCACCAGCATCAGCTGGCACTGGAGTGCCACCGGAATCAGCACTGGTATTACCCAGCACCACACTGGCACTGCGCGGGCACCAGCATCACCATCACCCAGAGCCAGCATCACACAGGGCAGTGCTGGGCCACCTCAGGGTCCCCCTGTGCCACTCCCCTGGTGCCACCCCATCTCCTCCTGTCCCCTTGCCCCGCTTCTTGGAGCCACCTCGGGGTCCTTCTCATGCCACCTCCCAGAGCTACCTTGTCTCACTGTATCCTTTCTTGGGGCCTCTCTCATGACATGCACTTGTCACTTCCCCATGCCACCATGTCCATGGCCATGGTTGCTATGAGCCACCTGGAGACACCTGGGGCCTGGCTTGTCTGGTCACCCTGTCTCCATGATTGGTGGGCATTTCACAGCAGCACCAGGGCCACCTCCACACCATATCCCTGTGTGATACTGAAGGCACAGGGAGACAGCCATCCCTGCGAGTGTCCATGTTGAGTCCAGACAACCTGCAGCTTCAGCTTCAGGCTCAAATTGAGCACTTTTGGGTTCCTCAGTCTAGTAGGAGCCATTGTGTCCTGCTGGGCTGGGAGCCAGGCATAAGGTGACACCAGGACAAAGCCTGGACCCTCCCAGCCCTGGGCACACCCAGGCCAAATGTGTCTCCTTGGCTGAGACCCCATCACATCCAGGTGATGCTGGCTGGACGTTCCCAACTGTGGGAGGTAGAGTAGCACGTGCTGTGAAACTGGTGAGTGTGCAGATGGTGGGGATGGGGCAGGGGCACACCATGATGCCCGACACCACTTGTGGGGCTCCCATGTGGCCTGAGTGTTGGATACGGAGGTGTGAAACCTGGTATGGTGGGTCCAGACTTGGCGTGGCATGGTGCTGTGGTGCTGCCCGATGCATGCATAATCCCCACGGGTGCAGAGGTGGCATGTCCCCACCTCACAGCCCCAGGCCCTTGGTCACTCTGTGCCTCCATTAGCTCTCAGTGTGTGCATGGCTGCCATCTAGCAGCTGGCCACAGGACCACTGCCCAAAGTGAAAACCAAAATCTTCCTCTGGCACCACCACCTCTTTGTTCCCTGATGCAGGATGGCCTGACAGTGTCCACGCAGCAGCATCAAAAGAGACTTTTCATCAAAAAACCCCATCTCTGCCACTTGTGGTGAGCCCTGGGAAGCCATAGTTGGTACAGCAGCATCCTGGTGGACGCCTGTGACACTGGCACTGGTCTGGACTGATGGCAGTGAGAATGAGGAGGAGCCACAGCCACTCTGCAGGACAATGTAGTCCCTGCTGCTCGTCCACACACGATCCATCGGCACAGCACAGTGCAGCGAGTTGTGGCCTGGCACAGGTAGCTTCACTAGGGGTGGAGACACAGCTCATCACCCCTAACCTGGCAGGTAAGGGGGGTGAGGTGCTGGGCTCCTTACACCATCCAGCTCTTCATGGCATAGAGTAGCTGGGAAATAGACAGGGCTGAGGGACACTCAGTGAGGACGAGCTCCAGGCTGGGTGCCCAAGCACTCTGTGTGACTCCGCAGCACCCCTGTCCCCAGCTCTGCTCCCCTGGCCCAGTGGGTGCTTGGCAGCTCCTGGTGCACTACTCATGGGGGCTGCACTGGCCAGAGGGAGAGAAGTGACCCCAGCACTGGGATGCCCCACATCAGCAGTGGTCCCCGCAGGGTGTCCTGCACAATCCCACAGCCCGCAGCCACACTCCCAGCACATGTGGCAGCCTTGGCACAAATAGAACTCAGGGTGTCATAGTGTAAGGGCCTCATCTTCAGACCTCATGAGAGAGAGCCCAGGAATGGGCACAGGGTGGTCGGTACCACAGGGCCACCAGGAATGGGAACAGCTCTCCAGCATGGCCCTGGTCCCAGCAGTGCAGTGGCAGGGCAGGGGCTTGGCAATGTCAACTCCATTTCCCTGTGTCTCCTTGGGCAAACCGCCAGGTTTTGGCTAAAATCATGTTTAGAAACTGCTTAGCCATTGCCTCCAGGGACTGTCCCCGTCCCTGGCCTCAGGGCTGGTACCCAGCAAAGGTGGCACCATCTGCATGGGCACATGGCAGTGACTGTGTGAGAACCACTGGTCAGTCCTGGTAGCACCAGGACACTCCAGCAGCCTCATGGCATGAGTGTGGTGCCATGGGAGGGTGATGTAGGGCTGCGTGAAGGCATCCATGCCACTCCCACCTCACTGCCATCCCAGTATGCAAGGGTGACTCACACTGGGCCAGGACATGACTGGGATGGAACCAGGGGCTTCATATGGCTACCAGAGATAACATAAGCACGGTGTTGAGCATATCTCTGTTTAATCCCAGTAACAACCCAGCCACTTGTCATTTTCTTCCCAGCTGGCACCCACCAGCAGCACGCCAGGACATAGTGATCCCTTCCCCTTGGGCAGCACCAAGAGTTCAGTGTCCCCTGGCACCGCTATGGCAGCACCACAATCCTCTTCTGCAGGGTCTGCGGGGGGAAGAGGACCCTCCTCATGACAGTGTCCAGCTCCTGCAGCGCCAGCTGGGCATGCAGCACGGTTGTGCCATCAGGCTCGGCCATCACCACGTGCTTCAGCAGCCGGTAGAGATCCCGCAGCACGTCCCTCAGCACCTGGGCAACACAACTGTCAGCACCCGCATTCGGCTGGCCCGTGCCCGCACAAACCCAAAATGCAGCCCTCTGGTGTGTCCCAGCAGAGGCAGTGCTGCCCCTCCCCCCAATGCCAGGACATGGTGGCAACATCACTATGGCACTGCCTCAGGTGCAAGCCTGGCCCTCCCGCGACTCAGCTTCCACTATGGCAGTGTCTCTCTGGTGAAGGGGCACAAAGGGACATCAAGATCCTCGCCATGCAGATTCCTGTGGACAACTGGCCGGAGGAAACTCCATAGAAGTCGAGTCCTGACATGCCCCTTGCTGGGAAATGGACGCAGCCCATGGAAAGATTGGGCATTTCCAAGTCAAATCAGCAGTGAACAACTCCCATAGCAACCAGAGCTGGCACTGCCAAGCAACACTGCCCCACAGCACTACCAAGCAAATCAGAGGGACACCCCCATAATGTCCCCTCTGCCCCAGGAAGGACCTGGCACTAGGGAGGCTCTTTGACAGAGGAAGCACAAGCTAGAGGTGCCACTCCCCTAGGACTTTCCTTGGAAGCGGTGAATCAGGCCCCACAGCGTCTGGTGATGTGCCAGAGTGTGAGGCGGCCCAGGCTCTGTTGGCAGGCAGGCAAGTGACCCACCTCGGTGGCCTTGTTGCTGAGCCCCCGCAGCAGCAGCACCACCACGTGCACGGCAGCTCTTCGCACCTCAGCTTTGGGGTCTGTTCTGGCTATAGCTGTCAAGCAGGAGGTGACCTGTGGGGACAAGGCAGAGGGGCACTAGAAGGGGCAGGGAGACATGGGGGGACTCAACAGAGCAGCTGGTCAATGTGATGGGGGCATCCTTGGGGGTGAGGGAGGAAGACCTGTGCCCAACTTGGGAGTAGTCATATGGTCTCCTGCCAGCACTCGACTTGAGTGGTTGGCTTTCTGTGGGGCATGGGGCACTGAGCAGCCCCCTTCTCTTGCTGGGAACACCTCTAAAAGCTTTATAAGGAGCTGATAGAGTGGAAGGAACCTAATTAAAGCCCCACCAGTGACAGCCAGGAGAATGAGCAGAGCTGGCGTGCTCCCGAAATAGCAGCCTGTGGTGTGTTGGCATCTCCCCGGGCTCTGCTGGCACCCGGTGATGCTGCAAGTGGGGATGAGGGAGAAGCCTGAAAGCCGCATCCCTGATGTCTCCTGATTGCCCTCCTGCTCCTGAGGCACCAGAAGCCGGAGCTCTACCTTCCAAGAGGGCACAGACCGCCACCGTGAAGCTCCCCTCAACCCTCTGGGGAGGTGACTCCAAGAGCTGGGCTTGGCCCAGCAGCACCACAGCTCTGGTGGGTCTGGCACAGGAGAGCCCTGCACCCTGCCAGCCTGCTATCAGCTGCCTCCTGATAGGGAACGTTAAGGAGGGTTCATTAAGAGAAGGAAATGCCTCTGGCAGGTCTTCAGTGTGCCCCCGGGTCTTCTCCTGCCATGGGTAGAGCTGGCACCGCTGCCTTTCCTTGGGTGATCACTTCCCTGTGCAGACGAGTCTTTAGCTGATTAGAGAACTTTTAGCCCTAAAACCCAGGGTCAGAACCTCCTGAGTGTTCAGATTCAACAAGTTGCAGACTGACATCCGCAAATAGACCTCATGTCACAGAATGAGAAAACCTCAGCTTTGAAGATACCTCAGTGATCCATGGCCCAGGATTTCTGTCCTTCATGGAACTCCCAAGCCATTGTTCCCCCTGCCAGCAGCAAGCACTCAGTGGTCCTGCCACCTGCTGACAAACCACCCTCGCTAAGAAGCACTAGCAGGGATCCAGGGATGGGGCTGGTACCTCCTGGATGATGGATCCCAGCTGAAACCCGAGGTGCTGGCAGAGCTCGCCCAGGTTGGAGAGGCTGCTGGCCCGCAATGCACTGTCAGGATCACGGGCACCACGCAGGAAGGCCTGGATCAGTGGCTCCCGGTGCTGGAACACCATGTCCCCTGCAGAAGAGTGCCCAGCAGCATGTCACTGCCGGGACAGTCACACAGCCCCTTCCTGACAGCCCTGGCACTCTTGGGAGCAGACTGAGGCCTCTGCCCCAGCCCTTGATCAACAGCTGGACAAAACATCTGGAGCACAGCTTGTTGGGAGCAGCTGTGGGCAAGGCACATGGTGATGCCAGGGATAGGGATGTCATGGAACAGATCTCTTAGGTGCCTGCAGACCCCAAAAGCAAGCCCTCCCCCATGGCAAAGAGCTCTGTCTGGGACCATTTGGTGCATACCACATCCCGCCCCCAGCTCCTGGGGGGCTGCTTGGGGGTGGCCACAGACACAGGGCACAGAAATGATGTGGGAAACCCAAAATCTCATGTGTGAAACCAAAAATATCACATAATTCAGCCTCCAGCCCCCCTCCCCCCTCAATTAACACTCGCAGGCGCCAGGAGGTGTGAGACGCTAATTAGGGGTCTGTCCGTGACCAGCATGCACAATGATCCAACACAGGAGGAGCCCGAGGCTGGTGGCCACATCTCGCAGCATGGGCATGGCTCTGGTCACCGGGCAGTGGCTGCTCTGGCCACGGGCAGCGCTGGAAGTAAGCAGGTGGGCTCGCTGGACACCAGATGTCCCAAGCCCTATAAACACCTGGGATTCTCATGTCCTGCAGCTGATGGAGGCAGCGGGATATGGGGACAGGAATAACCTCACACACTGGGGGTTGGGGTGATTGTTTCAAGAGGCTGGGAACTTGTCAGGCCCAGCACCACCAGCATGCCAACACCACCAGCACACCTCCAGTATGCAAGGAGGGGAAACAGTATGTGTGATCCAGAGGTATGTGAACAGGCTGGAGAAGTGGGACCCTGTGAACCCCATGAGGTTCAAAAAGGCCAAGTGCAAGGTCCTGCAGCTGGGTCAGAATGATCCCCCTAGTGTCAATCTAGGCTGGGGATGAAGGGCTGGAGAGCAGCTCTGTGGAGAAGGACTTGGAGGTGCTGGGGAGTGCAAAGCTGGACATGAGCTAGCAATGCGTGCTCACAGCTCAGTCATGACCATGTCCTAAGCTGATACCCAGCTGTGTAGGCAGCAGGAAGAGGGAGGGGATTCTGCCCCTCTGCTCTGCTGAGACCCCATCTGCAGTGCTGGGTCCAGCTCCGGAGCCCACCAGCACAGGAGAGACATGGACCTATTGGAGCAGGGCCGGAGGAAGCTACAACAACAACCCAAGGGCTGGAAGTCCTCTGCTGTGAGGCCAGACAGAGAGGTGGGGTCATTCATCCTGGAGAAGGCTCCAGGCACATGATCTTGTGACCTTTCAGTACTTAAAGGAGCCCATCAGAAAGCTAGGGACAGACTTTTGAACAGGATCTGTTGTGACAGAACAAGAGGTTACTGGTATCAATTAAACGAGGGCAAAAGAACGGCACCGCACACTTGGTATGGGGCTGTTGCAGTGGGGTGGCAGGCAAGGATGGGGCCAAGAGGGCAGGCAGGAGCAGAAGAGGCAGAGCACTCCTGGCCATGCCGGATGAATCCTCACTCTCACATCCTGAAGCTTTGCAACAGAAACGACTTGATGTGATTCGCTCTATAAATACCCAGGCGAGCCAGGACGTGCTGCGGCGCTGCCCGCAGTGGAGGCACCGCAGGGAGCTGTGGGGGGAAAAGAGGTGCAGTGGAGGCTGTGCCCACTATGCCAGCTGCACTGCGAGCTATGCCATGGGCAGCTGCCAAAGGAAACCCATCACAGTGCCAAACAAGGCTGGACACATGAACATTACCTAGGGGCCTTAAAGAACTGACAGGCTCTGCCACCATAGGGAGATTATGCCAACCATCCCTACCTGTCAGCAGCACAGGGAATGGCATGACCACTGGCCCCAATGGGATGCCTGCAGCTGGCAGAACTCACGGATGCCACTACAGCTAAAGGACACTTTAGCTGCAGTAGCTGTGTTCTGGAGAAGAGCTCTGGCACGTGCTAGGGGCAGGGTTTGCCAGCCTTGGCTCTGTCATGGCCAGTGGGAGAGCAAAGCACCTGGTTGGTGACCAGGCACCCTCGTCCTGAGAGAACACCAGCTGCTGCCATGGAGAGCTCCAGCTCCATGTTCTTACTGGCCAGGAACAAAACAAAGCATCATAGGACATGTCCCAACAGTGGCTGCTGGAAAGGCCTCATCCAGCTTTTATCCCTCAGCCCTGCGTGTCCGGGCACTTCCCAGCAGCCTCCAGCCGAGGGAACGGTGGGCTGCTTGGCAGCATCTGCCACCACGCTCCTGCTGCTGCTATGGTTCTCACCTTCGGACAACAAAAGGCCCTTTTGGGCCTTACCCCTTGGACAAGGGGCTCAGTAAGCTGCTGCTGTGCTCATGGACGTGGCTCTGGACTCACCCAGTGCTCGGGTGACACGCATCAGCACCTCGCCCAGCTTCATCCTAGTGATGGCTGCTGCAGTGTCCTCTGTGCTCTGAGCTGGGCACTTGTACTGTGCCAGCAGGACAGGCAGGATCTGCTCTGGGTACTCACTAGAGAGCAGGGCAACACCTGGGGGGAGAATCAGAGAAAAGCATGGGTCAAGCCAGGTGGCATGTGCCAGTACTCTTGGCAGAGGAAACAGTGGCAGCTGTGCCACCTGAGTGACCTCAGGGGTACGACCCCTGCACCACCCTGGTCTCATGGCATGTCCCACAGTCCCCCGTGCGAAGTCACAGTATGAGAGCAGCCCACTGCCAGGTCTAGTTGGGACTCAAGTTAAAATATAACTAATTTTGCAGCTGGCAGCAGGCGCCCACTAACAAAGGAGTGGTAGGTTAGCAACTTACATACATACACACAGAGAAATTTTTGATGCTGAGGATGACACTGACGCCCAGGTTGCCCAGAGAGGTGGGAGATGCCTCATCCCTAGAACCATTACAGGTCAGGTTGTTTGGGGCTCTAGAGCAAGCTGCTCTGGTTGCAGATGTCCCTGCTGACTACAGGGTGAGTGGCCTTGCAAGGTCCCTTCCCCCCCAAGCCAGTCTGTGCCTGTGTGATTCTGGTTGCTGCTGGTTAATGTCCACCGACCCAGTGTCAGTGGCTGCATGGTTGCTGTGCAGCTCGCTCCTGTCAGGCCCAGTACCCAGCTGGGTACTGCAGGGCATGACAGTCCAGTGCAGCATCGGGTCACTGCTCCCAGCTCCTGGTCTCCAGGAATATCTCCTTGCATGTTCTTGACTGTAGCGGGACTCCACAAAGCTCTTGGGTTTGCTGGACCCATGCTGGAGTGTGCCCGCATCTCCCAGGGGGTGGAGAGGAGTTGGAGTCTGGACATCAGACGTGTCACGCTGTGCCATGGGTCTGGCCCTATCTTCACCACCCCTGTAGGATATTAGCCAGTGGCAAGCACCAGGCAGGGCTCTGGCACCACCAGGTGCCTCTCTGCTGGGAAAAGGCGGCTGCTTTCCATGGAACATGCAAGTGGCAGTGCCAAGTGCTGAGTCAATGGTGAGCCCCAGCTCCCCTTGCCCTCCAGGAGCAACTGCCTTCACCTTCAACTCCATTCCCTGGTTATCAGAGAGTGCCCAGCGTGGGTTACCCTTTTCAAGACTGGGCACGTTTGGTGTGGCAACAAACTCTCCTTTGGCATCACCTCACTGGAGCCTGGCTCCATGACAACCAGCAGTGCCACCAGGGCCAGCTGCGGTGGGGGCTGCCCACTTGGGCAGCTCTCCTGACACAGTGGCCGCCACCACGCAGAGCATGCTGTGTGTGCTGCTGCCAGCACGGGGCGAGCCAGCAGTGCAGGGAAGGGCATCGGGGTTAAGGAGAGCCGTGGCAGCTGCACCGCTGCATTAATCACCCGGGATGGTTGGAGCGGTTGTTTCACCTGCGAGGCAAGGACCGACCTGTCCCGCTCAAGACCGTGCAGGCCGAGGGAAGCCTGGCGATAAGCTCCTGCTCCAGCTGCTGCGAAAGGTCACCAGCCCAACGGCAAGTTCCCGGCGGTGCCGGAATGGCTCCGGGCCGTGGGAATGGCACTTCCCTTCCAGGTAACCCAGCGCACCGTGACTGCCACCGTGGCTCTTGCGCAGGATGCCCCTGTCAGCCCTGCCTGAGGATTCCCATGAGCAGCCTGGTGCTGCAGGGCTGTGCTGGAGCAAGTGTGGACCTGAGGGCTTCTTGGGAAGTGCTCGGACCCCCCGGTAGTGGCCTGGCACAGGGAGGAGGGTGGCCAGCAGCAAGCAGAGCAGCACACTGCTCTCCCACCTGTGTGTAGACTAACCCCCCACTCTGCCCCCCGCTCAGCTGGGGCAACGATTTGTGAGGCCATGCGATGCAACAAATTGTGGAATTGACTTGGAAATGCTCCTGTAGTTCCTGCCATTGGTTAGTAGTTACCACGCTCGCCATGGCAATGGATGTGGCAGGGCCCCAAGAGAGCACCAGTGCATCCCCACAGACCCAGCCCCACACCAGCAAGCCAAAATGTCAGCTGGGTGCAGGGCCAGGGCTGCGATTACATTGTGCTGAAACTGTAGCCCCCAGCTGGTGGCACAGAGCTGGCACAGGGATGTTGAGCAGCTTCTGATTATCGTCTCACTGGGAGATGCTCTGAAGGTGAACCTTTCCAGGGTGCTGTCACCTTAGGCTCCTGCTCCACTAA
The DNA here is from genome assembly GCA_013399775.1 of Semnornis frantzii. Classification (NCBI taxonomy): domain Eukaryota; kingdom Metazoa; phylum Chordata; class Aves; order Piciformes; family Ramphastidae; genus Semnornis; species Semnornis frantzii. The sequence continues at coordinate 32,441 of VWYK01100134.1, forward strand.
GGTGATGATCACAGTGTGGGCAGATGGCAAATTAATTGATTACCCATGGAGCAAGCACAACAAAGCCCACTGTCTTTGGGAACATGGTGCAGAGCCTGGACACGGCTCCACGTTTGACCAAAAGTCATGAAAACATGGTCCTGGAGGACAGGAAAAGCTGAACCTGGCTTCAGTTCTGTTGCTCTTTGCTTTCACTCTCCCAGCACCAATCTTCCCTCAGGCTCAATGCTCAGCCTGGCTGGGCACTGCTCACCTTGGATTGCTGAGAGGTAGACAAAGGCATCCTCATGCTGCAGGTTCTCCAGGAAGACCTGTGAGGAGAATGGGAGTGATGTCAGCAGCACCCTTAGGCATGTGGCGGCCCTGGTCCCTCTTCTCTAATGCCATCAACCAATGGTGACAGCAAGGTCAAAAGGCTCTGGTACTACAGATTGATCCCAGCCCACCCGCAAGCTCAGCCACAGCTCAGCACTGGATGGGGACTACAGTGGGAGTCTGGTACCTGCAGGAGTTTCTCCTGAAGGTGAACAGCCTCTGGATCTCGCTGTGTGATCAGGCTGACGAGATGGCGCAGGGCAGCTGCCCGGCTCGGGGGCTGTGGGTCGTAGGCTGACACCAGGAGCTCCTGGAGTGCAGCTGAAGCTGTGCTGCTGGCACCCGGAGCTGGAGCAGAACCTCTAGCACCAGGCTCACGGCACATACACTGCCCTTGGCTCCTCTCCCTGGGACCCAAGGGGCTGCTGTGGCTGCACTGTGATGGTCCCTGACCACTGCCTGGGCTTGGGGTTCCAGCACCGCTCTTTGCTCCTGTCCCTGGCTTCTTCCCCAGCACACCACTGGCAGCAGCATCCACTGTCCCTGTGGAGACAGCTCCGTGGGTGCAGATGGCGATGCGCAGGTCAGTGGCCAGCTCCTGGGTGAGGGGCTCGGGGTAGGTGCGGGAGAGCTCCTCCAGCCAGGGCACCAGCTGCTTCAGCACAGTGAAGTCACTGGACTGGAGCTGTGAGTGGAGAGAAAGAAGTGAGATCCTTGGTGTTCCCCAAGGCTAAGCACTGGCACCAGTTCAGTTTAACACTGCTCTCAATGGCCCGGACAGGAGGATTGAGGGCACCCCCAGTCAATTTGCAGACACCACCAGTTTAGTTTTAACTCATGTTGAGGCAAAACTTGTGTGCCAGTTTACATACACAGGATTACAGAATTAAGCGGGTTGGAAAATACCTTTAAGATCATCAAGTCCAACCTGTTACCCAGCACCACCTAGTCAACTAAACCATGGCACTAAGCAATGCATTCAGTCTTTTCTTAAACACTTCCAGAGGCTTCCACTGCCCCTTGTCCTATCACTGGGCACCAGCGAAAAGAGACTGGCTGCACTTTCCTGACATCCACTATTAAAGTATTTTCAAACTGACTGGATCCTCTCTCAGTCTTCTCCACACTAAACAGCCCCAGGTCTCTCAGCCTCTCCTCATAAGAGAGATGTTCTATTCTCTTAATCATCCTTGTAGCCCACTGTTGAACTGTCTTAGTAGTTCCCTGTCTGTCTTGAGACAGGAAGCCCAGAACTAGCCACCGGCATCATGAGGCTTGTCCTCTTCCCAGGCTACAATGCCTGAGAATCTCCTGCCCTAAGCTGGCTTTAGCTGCCACAGCAAAATCTAGGCCATAAGACTCAAAAAGTAATGTTTTAGTGGAGATTTTGGGGAGCTTTTGGATGATTTTGTGAAAATCCTTTGACCACTGAAATTCAAACAGGCTTCAAAACCTTTCACATTCCATTTGCCCAGTTAAGTTGCTCCCATTAACACCAGAGCGGAAGCAGGAGCTTGCCTGGGATGGGGCACACCATGGGCACCAGAATCTGGTTTTAAGTTTTCTCCAACTAAATGTTGTGGGATTTTTTCCCAATGTGAGGAATTTATCAATAGCACATAATAAATTATCTTTTCTCATCAACGGTTGGATTTTGCTTTGGGCAAGTCTGAGGATGAAGCAACCTCAGCAGCTCCACGATGTCAGCACGACCCAGAAGGACTGCATTGTGCCAACCAATGTGCAGTCCCTTCCTGATGGCACATGTAATGGGGCAACCCAGTGAGGGACCCTTTTTACAGAGGATTTGAAAGATATTAAGAATTTTAAGGTACAGCCCACAGTGTGAAGTCCATTGCACTCCAAAGACGGAGCCCATGGATGTGTGGATATACTGAGGATGCAGAGCTGTAATACAAGATGCTGCACATGACTGTCCTGGTCTGTCAGTGTCCTCCTGGGGGCATACTTGGGGTTGTAAAGTAATTAACTGGGCTCTCAGGGTTGTCCTGACAGGAGTGAGTCCTTCAGCCAGCACCGCTTCAAGACAAAATAATCTATATACACATATATACCTGCTGGGACTGAGCAGGGGCTTCAGCCCAGGGAGCACCCAGAACCTAGCATGCTGGCTGTGGTACCCCTTGCACTGGTGACCCCCCCTCCCAGCACCCTGGCTTTGCAGCCCTCACCTGGACAGCTCCGCCAAGCATGGCAGCCACGAGCCCCATGGCCATGGCGAGGGTCTGCGCCTCGGCCATCGCGCCAGGGCCCTGCGCCGGGCTGACACAGGCTCGCTGCAGGGCGGCTGCCACAAACTCCTGCACCTGCAGAGGAGAGTGAGAGGACAGCAGTTAGGAGGGCAGGGCCTCGAGACACTCACAGGAGGCTACTGCTGCCTCAGCCTGCCCCTCAGGGTGTCTTCCTGGAGCTGCATCCCCTCCATCGCTCCTTGTCCCTGTATCTGTTTGAATTTTGCAAGCCCAAGCCATTCTCATGAACCCCTCACATTCCCCTGTTGTGGTGGTCATCACCCTGACCTTCCTTCTCAGACTCGCAGAAAAATGGAATTGTTTTGGTTAGAAGAGACCTTTAAGATCATGGAGCCCAACTGTTAACCTGGCACTGCCAGGTCACCACAATGGCCGAGGTCACCCAGGAAATGTCCAAAGCCAGACTGGATGGGGCCTTGAGGAACCTGGTCTAGTAGAAGGTGTTCCTGCCCATAGAAGGGACATTAGAACATGTTTAAGGTCCCTTCCAACCCAAACCAGTCCATGATTCTATGATTCTAAGACATGTTCCTCAGTACCACATCTCCACAGCTTTGAAACACCTTCAGGGATGGGGTATCCAGCACTGTCCTGGGCAGCCTAGGCAAGGCCTTGACAATGCTCAAGGGGAAGAAATTGTTCCTCATGTCCAATCTAAAACTCCTCTTTCCTCTCACCCTACTTTGCTTGTTCTTTGGGAGAAGAGACCAGCTCCTACCTGGCACCAACCTCCTTTCTTAGGGAGTTGTAGAGAGCCAGAAGGTCTCCCCTCAGTCTCCTTTTCTCCAGGCTGAACAACCCCAGTTCCCTCAGCTGCTTCTCACAAGACTTGTGCTCTAGACCCTTCATCATCTTTGTTGCCCTTGTATGGACCTGTTCTAGCACCTCAATGTCCCTCCTGGAGTGAGGGGGCCAAAACTGAACCCAGGTTTTGAGGTGTGGCTTCGCCAGTGCCTAGTAGAGGGGGACAATCCCTGCCCTGGTGCTGCTGGACACACCATGTCTGATTCAAGCCAGGGTGCTGTTGGCCTTACTGGCCACCTGCCATACTTGTGGCTCATACTCAGAGAACTACTGACTCATCCCATATGCCCTCCCCCAGCTGCTTTGCCATCCTCCTGCTTGGGAGAGCCAGCCCTCCCCTGCCCCTGCACCAGTCCATTGCCCAAGACATCTCCCTTTCCTGCCAACTTCCCCACAGCATCAGACACCATTCTACCCACCCACATCTGGATCATTTGCCAAGTGTGTCATCGATTTTGTAATTTCCTCACTTTTTTTTTTTCTCTCCAATCCCATCCTCATTCCACTGCCTAGAATCGGCCTTTTCCATACCACCACCTTTGATCCCACAGGGTTATAGTGTTTCTGGAAACCAGTAAGGTTATTTTCTCCACGCCTTTGCAGATGCGCTGGCACAAAAAAGCTTGGGGTAAGCTTGGTGGCCATGGTGGCACCTGACTGTGCTGGGAAGGGGCCAGATCAAGGTCATTCCTAGTAACAGACATGTTGCAAAAGAGGAGGAACTACTTCAGAAAGCAAAGTAGAAGAGGAAGAAGGTGTCCCAAATCCCACATTTCCAGCCTCCAGGGCACAGGCACCGAGTGCGGGCAATGAGTTTCCTTATCAGGAGATGAGATGATTGCTGCCTTGCTACCGGCTTCATTAAGCACTTCCCTGTGGCTTCCTTAAGCACATCCCTGCGGCAGCGAGAAGGGAGCTTGGCTGCAAGAGGCTTTGGTACCTTCTAGGCCGATTACTCCACAAATGAAATGCAACTGAACACAACGAGGAAGTCAAAACAAGAGTCAGAACATCTGGGCTCACAAAACATACAAGCTGAATAGGTTGAAATGGTATTTAATGAAAAAAAAAAAAAAGGGGGAGGGGGGAGGTGGGGAATGTAATGGATAAATATTTTATCAGCAGGTAACTACTGAGAAAAAGTTAAAAGAACTGTAATTTAGAAGAAAAACTCCTCAGCTTCATCTGGAAGGAAAAAAAAACCTGAACAATAAAACTCTGGAGCATGTTTCAGTCTCAGGAAGAAGCAGAGCAACCTTGGTGTACTGAGGAAATCAAACCAGTCTCATGAAATTCGATTGTGAGGGGAGGGAAATGTAAATAAAGTGAATTGTACACCCGAGGGGCCCACAGCTGCTGCTGCTCCTGGGGTCTGGTTTTTGGAAGGTGGATCTTGCTTGCTCCAATCCCATTAAGCACAGAGCCCCAGCACTGGAGTGCCCAGAACAAGAACAAATGCCCTGGAGGAACCGGCGCTGCAGAACCTGCTTTGAAACAGCTCTGCCACTGCCTGTCCCATCGAGAGAAGCCCTCCCTGAAACACAACCCCGGGTGGAAGCATAATGGGGCTTTTTGTCTGCAGGTCTGGCTGGAGGGTTACTTCTTATTCAAATGAGACTCATGGCTGGATTCAGGAACCCGGCAAAATCCTTCCCCATTTCCCACCCCGACTTTCTGAGCCGGTCCCACGCAGGTGGGTGTGATGGAGAGGCAGGTGAGGACAAAGCAACGCTGGCTGCATCCCCTGGGTCACTGCTATGCACACACAAAGACTCCTTTGTCCCAGAGACATTCAACCTGTGCTTGCTCTGACTACCCCCACTCAAACCAGTCACGGTTAACTGGCTTAACCAGGTCACCCAGTTAAAAAACCCCGGGATGAGGAAGTTGACAGAGAGCGATCAGCTGAGGAATACAGTGTTGCCCTCTGCAGCAGCCATCCCAACCCAACCTGGTGCAGGACAAGAGGAAACAGGATCAGCTTGCCCCAGGGCAGGTTTAGGGTGGACATGAGGAACAATTCTTCCCTGAAAGGGTTGTCAAGGCCTGGATCAGACTGCCCGGAGCAGTGGTGGAGTCCCCATTCCTGGAGGGGTTTCAATGCAGTGGGGATGTGGTGCTTGAGGGACCTGGTTTAGTAGTGACCTGGCAATGCTGGGTTAATGGTTAGACTCAAATCACCTTAAAGGTCTTTTCCAACCAAAATCATTCTATGATTCTCTCCTCAGAATCTCAGGCCCTACACTACAGCCACCAATCCCCCAGGGCTCTGCAGTGACCCACCTGAGCAATGTCTGTGAACACAGTGTCTGAGACATTCTCACACAGTGTGGCCACGAGCTGCAGGACCAAGAGCTTCCTCCTCTGCCCAGAATGGTACTGCTCCAGCTCAAGGAGACTCCTTCCAGGCATCATGGCTGAGTTTGATGCTTCCTTGTCTTCTGCAGCTACATGTGTCAGCTCCTGATGGAAAGGACATAGAGCACACAAAGGCAATGGTTAAATGGAAGCAAACCTGTGCCAGGAACACTGTGGTCCCCACGCCAGTGGTCTTGTGCCATGCAGGTCCATGTTACCCAGACCTACTGCTCCTGGTTACAGCCCATTTTCCAGCCTTGTTCCCTTCCACGCATATTTCTGTCATCAAGCCAAACCCTCATCACCCAAAGTACCATCGAGCACTTCTTCTAGGGCCAACCAACCCTGGGCCATGAGGCTTTGCTGGAGCTCTATTTCCAGCCTTGCTCCAGGCAGTGGTTGCTCAAAGGCAACCAGTCCCCTTGGGATGGGGACCTTTCCTTTGGAACATCATAAAAGCTGAGAGCTGTCCAAGGATCCTGGGTGTCCCGTTTGTGACACAGCAGTGTCCCTGCAGCCAGGACACTGCAAACTCAGTGACTACAGGCTGGGGCCCCACTAGCCTCCAAAGGTGCAGAAAGTTCACCCTACGTGTGGCCAGGAGGGAAGTGGAAGGGTTTGAGGTGGGATGAAAGGGAGCAGGTGCTGGAGCCAAGGGAACACAGATTATTCAGAGCCTTGAATCACACCATTAAACTCCAGACTCCTGTTGTTACAAAAGGCCAAGGGGAGTGAGGGTTAACTCCTTCAGGGACCAGGGTTGCCTTTCCCTCCTGCCAGGTCCCTGGTGCTGTAGCCCAGGGCACGTAGGGGGATAACTGTTTGCCTTTGCTGTTGGCCAAGGAGACACTTGGGCCAGAGAAACCATCCCTGCAGAAGTCCCCCAGCCAGGGATGTGCCTGTCCTTACCTTCAGGCAGCGGATGAAGAAGTCCCCAGCCAGACCACTCTTCTGGCAGTGAGACAAGAGCTCCACCAAACTCTCCACTCGGCTCTGCTCTGCAGAAACCTTCTGGTAGAGGGCTTCATCTTCATCACTGAAAGAGATGTCCAGAGACATGAACATACTCAGATCCCTCCACGAACTGCCTCTAAACTACTCCAGGGTGAGGTAAAATCTCACTGCAGCTTTCTCATGAAAACCTTCTCCAGAGCAGCACCAGAAAGCAGAAGTCTGGAGGAAGCTGAGCCCAGCTTTTGCTCAGTTCCCTACACGATCAGGCACTCAGTGTATTAATTAACCTGCATTCATTAACAAAAACATTAACGGAAGCCCTGAGCAGGGCCAGCCAGCCTGTAAAGAATGGGATTAGTGTTGGCTAATTCAGGCAGCAGTCACAGCCAAAAAAAAAGTGTTGGAGACATGGGCAGAGCCACAGAATGATGGAACGTTTTGGGTCAGAATGGACCTTTAAAGGTCACCTAGTCCAACCTCCATGCCCGCTGAAGGAGCGGTTGTAAAGCATGCCCAGTTTAAGCAGTGCAGACCCTGAGGCGGACTAATTCAGGTCAGGAACTGACTGAAATGAACCCAAACCAGGAGTTATTCCCACAGGGTTTTGTTACAGGTGCAGAGGGACACCCTTGGGCAGGAGCCATGTGCTCTGCTCAACAGCACGGCTCTGGGCTTGGCGCTGCCAGCTAGCAGCCACTCGCTCTCCACACCAAATGTCACGCTGCCCAGCACTCCCGGTTTGCCTGGCTGGAGTCTAATAGCTACAGTTTATTCCCCACATGGCCATGCTCTGCCTCAGCTTGTAGAGACCATCTGCAAGAGCAAGAGGGGACTTCAGTCACCATCTCTGCCATGCTGGCATCACTAGAGTCTTTGCTGTGCCGTGCCATCTGTGCCGAAGGGATTCCACTTGCTCCAATCATGACCTGCCATGAAAGAGGCTGGGGATGAATGTTGAATCTAAACACTCCATTCCCAGACATGCAGCAGACAGGGGACTCAGGAAAAGGACAGGGATCTATTGGAATGGGTCCAGAGGAGGACATAGCAATGATCCAAGTGTTGGATGCCCTCTGCTGCGATGTCAGGCTGAGAGAGCTGGGGTTGCTCAGCCTGGAGAAGGTTCCAGGGAGACCTTCTTGTGGCCTTTCAGCAAGATGGGGACAGACACAGCAGGACCTGCTGTGACAGGACAAGATGTGATGGGTTTAAATGAAAAGAGGGAGATTTAGACTGGATAGAAGGAAGAAATTTTTGCCACCAAAAGTAGTGAGACACTGGCCAAGTTTGTCAAGAGAGGTGGGAGATGCCCCATCTCTGGAACTATTCCAGGTGAGGTTGTCTGTAGCTCTGAGCAACCTGCTCTAGTTGCAAATGTCCCTGCTGACTGCAGGGGTTGGACTAGAATGACCTTGCCAGGGCTCTTCCAATCCAAACCAGTCTGTGATTCTATGAGTCCATGAAAAGAACACAGAGTGCATGACAACACTGGGACAGAGTGTGCTGCTCTTCAGGACTCAAAGTCAGAGTTCTGTGTGGTGCACAGGGAACTCAGAAGCATCATCCAGCTCAGCAGGGGCAGCCAGCTGCTGGGGTGCTTGCAGGGACCAGAATGCAGCAAGATGGCACCAGCAGTCCTGTGCTCAACAGGGCTCTCCCTGCTAGGTATGCCACAAAAACTGCTGAGTGATGCCTGGAGACTGTCCTGGTAGTGCTCACCTGATGGTCTCCTCCACTGTGATGGTGGCACCACCCTCGCTGCCCATGCAGAACCTGCACCGTGGGTGAAGGCTGTGGATGCTGCTGCTTAGCCCTGCAAAGCCTTCCAGCACAGCCAGCGAGACCTCTCGCCCCGACTTCTCCAAAAACCACAGCAGAATATCCTGGCATGGGGACCTGGTAAGGAGAGAGAATCACACAATAGTTTGGGTGGGAAAAGATCTCTAAGGACATCAAATCCAACCATGACCCAGCACTGCCAGATCACTACTAAACCAGGTCACTCAGCACCACAACTACATGGCTTTGAAACCCTTCCAGGGATGGAGACTTCAGCACTGCTCTTGGCAGCCCAGGTCAGGCCCTGGCAACTTTCATGGGGAAGACATTATTCCTCATGTCCAACTTAACCTTTCCCTGGTGTGACTTGAGGCCATTTTCTCTTATCCTGTTGCTTGTTCCTTAGGAGGAGAGACCAATCCCCAGCTAGCTCCAACCTCCTTTCAGGGAGTTGTAGGAGCCATAAATCAGCTTTTCTTCTCCAAAATGAAGAACCTAAACTCTCTCAACCAGTCCTCACAGCAGGGGGGCTCCAAGAAATTCATGTGTCCCTCCCTGCACAGCAGCACTGCAAAAGGACCTGCAACGTGTCTCATGGAAGGGAAAAAGGGGCAAAAGGAAAAAGGTAAAGGATGCTCTGGTTGATAGCCCTGGCAGTTGAATGCATTTGTGCCTGTTTCTAATGGGCTCAGCAGCACGTCCTGTCCTCCTGGCATTCCCAGATGGAGGGACTTGGGTCCTTCAGGATCTCAGCCCAGCGAGGAAGGCAGCACTGTCTGAACAGCGTGTCTGTACAAGGACAGCCACCTCCCTGCAGCCTCGGCACGCTGGGCCAACGTGACACAGCAGAGCTGTCAGCAGCGCCAGGGACAAGGAGGAAGGAGCTGGGTGCAGTGCAGGGTGGCGTGGGAAGCCCTGCCAAAGGAAGGTGCAGGTTAAGGTGGAGCAGCAGCTGCTGTACTGTGCCAGGGCTCTGGAAACCTGAACGCTTCCAGGCAGCTGTGGTTTTAGCTACCTCTGCCAAATTCCTCTGCAAAGAGAGAGGCGAGCAGCGACTGCATTCACCCAACAGCAGTGTTAACTTGGCTGCTTCTACAGACCTGCCACAGCCCTCACTGCTCTTTGAAGTGATTAACGACGTCTTTAATAATAGCAGAGGCCCTGTCTACACAGACCTTGCAGGGAAAGTCTCCAGCACACACATGCCAGGATCACCACAGCAAAGTGTAAACCCACCAGGAGGGTATTTACGAGGCTGGCTCACTTACAGGGTAGCCCAGGGAAAGCCTGGGAGGAGAAAGAAGAGACTACAGCCAGCACCTGGTCACCACCAGCCCTCCTGCTAGACTGGACATTAGGAAAAACATCTCTGTTGAAAAGTAGTCAGGCACTGGAACAGGCTGCCCAGGGAGATGGTGGAGTCAGCATCCATGAAGAGGTCAAAAAAACATGCAGGCATGGCACTTGGGGACATGGTTTAGTGGGCATGGTGGTGGTTGTTGGATTCGAAGATCTTAAGAGGTCTTTTTAGCCTTAACGATTGTACGACACACATGGTCCTTTAACATCACACATTAGTTGTGGGGGAGCCGGGCAAACACAGGGGACAGGTCCTGCTCCTATGGGAAGTGATTCTAAGCAGGAGAAGAACAGGCTGGTATTTTCGAGAGCCAGTTTCATCCAATTGTTATCCAGTTTCTAGACTGTTCCAACACCCAGTGAGGTCCTAGCATCACCATCTCCATTCCAAACCTATCCCCAATCATCCAACAATTCAAACTCATGCTCCAAGGTGGGGATTAAGACTTCACTTGTGTCCCTAAGGCTCCCCCAGAACACACTTGCCTTGACACCCAACATTTTGGCTTTAGGGAAGACAAAGAACTGCTTCCTCGGGCACAGTAAGCCCATGCCCCGTGCCTACACCTGCAGCTACTGCCTCCTTAGAGCAGGAGCTATTCAGAATGAGAAAACTGGCCTCACTTCTGTACGTGCCAAGGAGAGCACATCCTTTGGAGTTGGGCAGAACAGAGATACAAGCCCAGAAGGAGCTGTGCACAACCCTTCCTTACCGTAAGCATGACACATTCTGCTTGGCGAAGGAATAGAGGGAAAACACCACTCCCAGGACTGACTGCAAGGATCCTAGCAGCAGGCTCGAGCTGTCATTCCCAACCACATACACCTACGGAGAGAAGGGCACAGGGAGGAGAGTCAAACACCTGCCTGGAGCAAAGGCAAGGAGAGAAATCACATCTGTGTGCAGAATGGCTGCTGGTCTGGGCAGCGCGCGGGGAGGGGAGGCCGGCAGCGCGCGGGGAGGGGAGGCCGGCAGCGCGCTTTCAGCCTGTTCCTCTCTGTCTGGATCCCGTTTTCCCTGATTATGCCATATCCTGCATTAAAGGCAGCCTTTAGCACCATCTTTCTCCCAGCGTTTGCTTAACCACAGCAGGACTTCAAGCTACAGGAAGGCTGTAGCCAGCGCTGCAGGAAGTCTTCTGCTCAGGAGTAAGAATCTAAGAATCATAGAATCAACCAGGTTGGAAGAGAACTCCAAGCTCATCCAGTCCAACCTATCACCCAGCCCGAGCCAATCAACTAGACCATAGCACTAAGTGCCTTATCCAGTCTTTTCTTGAATACCTCCAGGGATGGAGACTCCATCACCTCCCTGGGCAGCCCATTCCAACGCCAATCACTCTCTCTGTCAAGAACTTCTTCCTAATATCCAGCCTATCCCTCCCCTGGCACAACTTGAGACTCATTCTGTTACTGGTTGCCTGGGAGAAGACTGCCCTCCACCTGGCTACGACCTCCTTCCAGGTAGTTGTAGACAGCAATGAGGTCACCCCTGAGCCTCCAAGCTGCGCACCCCCAGTTCCCTCAGACTCTCCTCACAGGGCTGTGCTCCAGGCCCCTCACCAGCTTCGCTACCCTTCTCTGGACAAGTTCCAGTACCTCAACATCTCTCTTGAATTGAGTGGCCCAGAGCTTGCAGGTCTTGCAGTACAGAGAGATGCAGCAGGCACTTCTGAACTCACAAACCTTTACGGAAATCCTACACCCAGAGCCAAATCTCAAATGCAGGGATCAGTCCCTAGCAGGGCAGCTGGGCTGACGCTTGCTGAGCTGAGCCAGAGGGTTGCTGGAGGAGGCTGGAGGCTGCAGGGCCACTCTCCTCTCCTCCACCATCCTGAATTGATCCCTTCCTCCACAAAACCAGCACACTCGTACCACTGCTTCCACTTTGCTGCCCAAAGAGCACAAAAGAAACACTCCCAGAAGTCCTCTGACTTTGTGTTTTGAACCCAAATTGTCCCAGACTAGCAGTCAGGTAGGATGATTCCAGTCAAAGCTGTAATGCTGGGAAAACTCAGTCCAGAAAATGCTTGAACAAGCTTTCCCCAGGTGGATTTACTCAAGGCTTACTCAGGGCTGCTGTGCTCAGGTCGTCATTTTAGCAGGTTTTATCTTCCTTCACAGCTGCTTTTTTTTTTTTTTAAGCTAAAAGGTGAGAAAAGGCTTTACGCAATTTCTCCAAGGGACTTCCAGCTGTGTCAGAGGATGAACTACCTGCCCTGAAGATGATGCCCCATCACCTCCAACCTCTGCAGCTGGAGAGCCCTGGGGACAGACTAAAGAGCTTTTAGCTGCCTCAGGCAGTGTGACAAGTTGGGCAGGAGGGAGGTTGTCCTGATAACTTGAGGGAGATCATCTTGATAACGTCCTGCCCCGAAGTATTGATGCAAACAGACCTTTCTTCCTGTGCTAATCCCTGAGGAGCCACCCTTCCTAACCAGAACCTTTTGTACACAAAGCCTCCCTGATGAAGCCCCAAGGATGGTTTCTCACTCAGCATCAAATGACACTTGCTAGGCAAGAAACACACAGCCCCCCCCCTGCAATTCCGCGGGCTGGAGGCTCCAGAGTCACTAATCTGGCTGCTATCAGCCTCCAGCAGTTTGCCATTAAGGAAGGATCCGCCCCAAAACTCACCCAGCAACCCCATTGTGAGCGGCAGCAGAGCAGCCCTTCAGACTGGTCCCTGCCTGCCAGCTAGTTACAACAGATCATTACCAGGACGTAAAATACTCCCAACAATCCCGGCGTTTAAGAGCTTAGCCTGCCCGGGGGCACACCAGTAAGCAAGTCACCAGCTTCTTAGAATTGAATTCCTGGGCTGGAGATGTCCTCCTGGGCTGGAAGACGCAGCAGAAAGCTGCTGTCAGGGCAGGCAGTGAATGGCACTGGTGGGAACACTGGAAAAAGCAGCTAAAACAAAAGGTTTCAGAACAGAAGTCTCACAAAAAGCTCTGCTCGTTCACCAGGAGCATAAGAATGAACCCCACCTCTCTCCAAAATGCCAAAATCCATATCTACACTGCTGAACATCTTGCTCATGGTTCCAAGGGAACTCTTGAAGGAAGGAGCTCCCCAGAAGGTGCTAAACCTGCACTGCGTTACCCACCAGACACCTCCTCTAACAGGGAAGATGGTCTGTTACTGGCAAAGCCAGAGCTTGCTCTGATGAAATCCAAGTTTCCTTCCGTCTTTCTGAATCTCTCCCATCCCAGGGCTTGGAAAGCTGCTGAGCTCCTGCAATCCCTCCTGCTTCAGTAGCTGGGCATATGGAGCAGCTCTACAGCCTCACCCCTGCCTCCAGGTACAGTCCTGCACCACGAGCAGTTCCAGAGGAGGTGCTTGGATACCCGGGAGCAGCTGCTGGAGGATTAACCCACCCACAGACCTAAAATTAACTTGATGCCCCAGGAAATCCACATGTCACAGGGTTCATTTGGCTCAGAATGGTCCCTGCAAATGAGGACACTCATTTTTTCCTTACTTAGCACTATCACAGAACACAATCACAGAACAGGTTTGGCTGGAAGAGACCCTGAAGATCATCAACTCCAACCGTTAACTCAGCACTGCCAGGTCACCACTAAATTATGTTCCTCAGCACCACATCTCCATGGCTTTTAAATCCCTCCAGGGACAGGGACTCCACCACTGCCCTGGGACAAATCTTGACAATCCTTTTGGGGAAGAGATTGTTCCTCATGCCCAATCTAAAACTTGCCTGATACAACCTGAGGCTGTATCTTCTTGTACTGTCACTTGTTCCTTGGGAGAAGAGGCTGGCCCCCACATCAACTACCACCTTAATCCATTTACCTTACTTCTCCAATGGGCCTAAACAGATTGCAACACTTTCAGACCCCTGACAGGTACCAGCAGGTGAGGATGAACCACTAGGGACACCCCATAGGGACCCTTCTGGGACACATGAGTTGAGAACACAGACACTAACCAGCCCTCCCACCTCTCATGGCTCTGCCACACCTCCAATCTTACCTTCACTCTTTCTCAGCCTGCTGACACCTCAGCAGCCTCAGAACCACACTGAATCTGGTTTATGGCTGCACAACCACTGAGCAAGAACCTGGGGCCATGCCAAGCTGTCCTCATTACGTGGCTGAGTGCAGCTTGCCTCCTGCTGACACCACAAGTGCCCTTTTTCTCCAGGTCACTCATTTGGAAGCATTTCTGACCTGAAACAAGAGCCACTCCTCCATGAGGGGTTAATGCTGGCACTGCAAAAGGCCCCCAGGCTGCCTTCTGCAGTCTCGGGAGCAGGGAGAGCAGCTCCCATCTGCTTCTGCCTCCTGTACTAGTGACACTGGCTTCAGCTACGCTCTACTGGAAGGAAACTGAGGCACAGAGGCACCAAGAGGGGGACCAGCAACAGCATGGGAGAGCTCAGGCTTCCTCTGAAGATTAGTCTGGAGAAGAACAGACTGAGAAGGATCTTCTCAATGGCCAGCAAGAGCTGGGGGACAAGAGGATGGGTCCAGATTCTTCTCAGTGGCACCCAGTGACAGGACAAAGGGTGATGAGCATAAACTGGAATCCAGGAGGTTCCATCTGAACATGAGGAGAAACTTCTTTACTGTGAGGGTGCCAGAGGCCTGGAGTAGCCTGTCCAGACAGCAGCCTCTCCCCTGGATCGATTCCAAACTCACCTGGGAAACCTGCTGTGGGTGACTCTGCTTTAGCAGGGAGTTTGCACTAGATCATCCCCAGTATTGCCTTCCAAATCCAGCCATGCTGGGATTCTGTGATTCAGCACTTGCAGGATTCCCTGGATCTGTCCTTCCCTCTGACCAGCTGCACGCTTCTGATGCTGAAAGCTGAGTGGCATCATCTCATACCAGGACTGACAGCTCAAGGCAACATATGCCAGGTTCTTCTGACTAGGACCTCATGGCCACCACATTACCTGCTCTACAATCATAGCCTGAGTCCTGGAACTGCTCTGTCAGCATATCTGGACAACAGCCCTACAGAAGCTGCACAATTCAACAATGCTCAAAGTCTTGCTGCAGAGAAGAGGATGAGAACATCATGGAGACTCCTGGTTACTACTCACTGCCCAGACTCCTCTTACTCTGACACACCAGAAAGACACCAGGGAAAAAACAAGAAGCAACAGCTTGCTGCCATCTCACAGAAGGTTTTGGAGTGACAACGCTTGAATAGATTAAGACAGTGCCTTGAGTACCCGGCACAAAGCTCCAGACCCACCAGTGCAGTGTTGCACACAGTTATTTCATGCAGCTCTTGGCCTCACCTCAGCATAACCACAGCAGATACTGAGTTCTGTAATGGGCCAACACACTGAACTGCTCAGGAAGACCCAAAGTAGCTCTTTCTTGGAGTAGTTTTCTTCCTTACCCCAATCAGACACAGTACCTTGAGCACATCCTCCACACAGCTGCTGAGCTCTGTCTCTTTCACCAACACGGTACCTGCCAGGAGGTCTTCCACTGCCAGCTCTGAAAACAAAGGGCAGAGACATCAGCATCCCACATGCCAACCAAAACCAATGACACGCTGACCCAGGATGCCCAGAGAGGTGGTAGATGCCATGTCCCTGGACCATTCCAGGTCAGCTTGTTTGGGGCTCTGAGCAACTTCCTCTAGTTGAAGATGTTGGACTAGATAACCTTGAAAGGTCCCTTCCCACCCAAATCATCCCATGACTCTATGCTGAGGAGCCTCCAGACCAGCAATCCCACCATGGCCAGCACTGCAGAGCACTTCTATACTTCCTGCTTTCCATGGGAACTGATGAGACCTCATTACATGCAGCAAACATCACCACAGTGTTGTCAACTCCATGAGGTTACAAGCAGATCAAAGGAGACCACAATTTCTGGATGGATTACTCCCAGGAGAACATGGGGAAACAACAGCTTCCATTTGGAAGCCCAAAACAAGACTGTTAGACTGGGACAGTCTCCCAAAGAGCACATGGCAAAGCCCCACGACTTGGCTTTTACACACTGTAGTAATTTGAATGGAGTGCTAGTAAACATGGTGCACCCAGACATGTTCACAGCCGATGGGTAACAGTGCTTGGGTGGAAGGACAAAGACCATGAGAACATAAACAAGACCCTTATGTGATGGGGGGCTCAGCACAGAGCAGACGGCTCAGTACCTGCTGCCTCAGAGCCCCGCAGAAGTGGTGCCAAGAGAGGCTGGAGCAGGTGCTTCTCTGCCAGCTGAGGGTGCTCTTTCGCCATGGTGAGCAGCGTGGTGGTGGCCACTCGCTGGAACTGGCGTGCAGTCAGCTTGTCCTGGATGTGCAGCAAGTCCAGAATCTGGAAGAGAAGTCCACGAGAAAAGAATAAAGTTAGGAATACTTCAAAAGTTGGGGTAGGCAGAGTCCTTGCAGCCACCATGGAAACTGAGGAGCCTCCTGTGTGATGATTAACCAGATTCAGTTTTGGGCCCTTTGCTCCAAGAAGGACACGGAGGTACTGGAGTGGGTCCAGAAAAGGCAACAAAGCTGGTGAGCAGTCTGGAGAACAGGTCTGGTGAGGAGCAGCTGAGGGAACTGGGATTGTGCAGCCTGGAGAAAAGGAGGTTGAAGGGAGACCTTCTGACTCTCTACAATGCCCTGAAAGGAAGTAGGAGCCAGGTGGGGGTCAGGCTCATCTCCCTAGGAACATGAGGATAATGCCTAAGGTTGCCCCAGGGGAGGCTTAGGTTGGAGACAAGGAAAAATTTCTTTCACAAAAGGGTTTTCAAGGCTGCCAAGGGCAGTGGTGGAGTCCCCATCCCTGGAGGGGTTTCAAAGCCACAGAGATGTGGTGCTAAGAGACAGGATTTAGTGGTGACTGGGCAGTGCTGGATTTAATGGTTGGACTCAATGACCTTAGAAGTCTCTTTCAACCACAAGGATTTTCTGATTCGGTGAAGTATGGGACATTTGGTACGACACTCCATGTATGGAAGAGGCAGACTCCTCCCCATGCACATGTTCACAGAATCCTGTCAATGCAGGAGGCATTTTTGGGCTCAAACCAAATGGCTGCATCGCTCCCACAGCCAAAGGCTGGAAGCAAGAGCTTCACAGCAGAGTGCTCCTTGTAGCACAGCACTGAACAGCTCGTGTGAGCAGGAGACATCATCCAGCACTTCAATCAAACATGGAAAACTAGAGCAAGAGTAGGGTGGAAACACATCCCACTGCCAGAGCAGCACAAAACCATCTCCATGTTGTCATGGCCCAAGCCACGCTCAAGCAGAAGTGGCAGCACCAACACTCTCCACCCTGCAATTCCCAGCTGCAGTGGTGTACTGCGGGTTGGGGAAGAGAGTGACCTACCTGGGGACACACCAGGCTGTAGTAGTCCTCCAGGGAAAGACACTGCTGCGGGCAGGATGCCAAGATCTTGGCGACCGCGTCGCATTTCCTCCAGTCCACAGCTGCTGCCTCAGCACCAGCACAACCTGCCACGCCAGCACAAAGCCAAAATCAGCTCAGACCGAGCCAACAGCCAGGCATTTTTGGCCAAAACCTGGATTTTTAGCTTTTATTATTTTCTTTAAAACCAAGCACCTCTCAGGAGACACCTGAACTTAATGAGAGAAAGGGGGGGGG